>CATIWF010045371.1:0-17155 GCA_949630135.1 Balakata baccata
ATCTAAAATTCTTGATGGATCAGAAAATGCTGAAGGTGATGAGAAGGCCAAGATCAATTGGAAAACAAAAAATGCACAAGTTATTACTTGGATACTCAACTCAGTTGAACCTGATATTGCTCTAAGTCTTCGATCTTTCAGTACTACTGTTAATATATGGAATCATCTTAAAAGAATTTATTCTCAAGTGAACCAGTCAAGGCAATTCGAGCTTGAATATGAAATAGCCAACATCAGCCAAAAGGATAGGGATATTCGCAGCTTTTATACTGAAATTTTAAAGTTGTGGACTAAATAAGACGTGATTTCTTCTTCTATGATTTCCTCTACTGCATATGCTGAAGTTAAGAATGAAAGAGATCGCAGAATAGTGATGCAATTTCTCATGAAGCTTTTGACCTGAATTTGAGACAGCAAGGGGAACATTAATTAATAGTGGTAATTTGAAAATGGAATCAGTATTAGGAGAACTCATTCGTAATGAAACACGCTTGAAGACATAAGTAGAGTTAGACACAAAAACTAATTCAGTCGATTCTGTATTTTTTACTTCACATGGAAAATATCAATCAAAACAAAGGCATGGAAACAAAGGAGATATTCGGTGCAGGCATTGTAATGAACTTGTCATGTACAATCTCATTGTCGAAAGCGGAATATATGCACTATTGTAAGAAATCAGGCCACATCATTTTGGAGTGCAGAGTTCTGAAAAATAAGCAAAGTCCATCAGCTTTTATTACTGAGCTGTGATTAAATATCAGAAAACACAACTGTCAATTCTCTCACACCGCAGGCTGTTCAAAAAATGATTAAAGACTCAATGCAACCAATTCTTCCAGGTGTTCTTTCCTCTGTTTTTTCTGTTGCTAGGTTATCAGGTATATGAATTAAGCCTACTCCTTGCTTTCTTGATTCAGCTGATTTTAACCACATGACTAATAAAAAACATGCATTTATTGATTTGAAACCTCGTTCCTTAAATAAATATGTCACTGTTGCCAATGGTAAAAAAATTACCAATTCAAGGAGTCGGTACAGTTTGTTTGTCAAATAGTTCTACAAAACCCATTTGCTTCTCTAATACTCTTTATGTTCCTCGATTGATAGCTAATTTGAATTCTGTTGGACAAATTACTGATCATAAATGTTTAGTCAAATTTTCCTCTCTTGGTTGTGATGTGCAGGACCTTCAAACGGGGCAAGTGATCATAAAGGGCCATAAACATGGGCTTTTATTTCATCTTGATCTCCATGCGAAAAAGAGTCCTTCATTTTGTCTTATTGTTACTTCATCAGCTTCCACTTCACATTAAGAAAATACTTGGGATCTTTGATATCGTAGGTTGGGTCACCTATATGCTAGTCGGTTAGAGTCTATGTTCAAATCTCATCTTCTTCTAGATAGGTTGACTGTTAAGAATAATGTTTTTAATCATTGTCAAACTTGTGTTCTTGGCAAATTTGCTAAATTACCTTTTGCTTCTAGCACTACTGAAGTTGATGCACCTTTTGATCTTATTCATTGTGATTTATAGGGACCTTCACCTATTTTAACTAGACTTGGGTACAAATATTTTGTTCTATTTATTGATCATTTTACACATTTTACTTAGGTGTACTTCTTGCGTGCTGAATCTGAACTAGCAAATATTGCCAAAAATTTTGTCACTGTGATACAAACACAATTTGGAAAAGTCATCAAAATTTTTCGGTCAAATCCAAGTGGAGAGTTTTGTGCTTTAGAACTTGTTCAATTCTTTAGTGAAAAAGGCATTTTAACTCAACCATCTTGTCCTGGAACTCTCGAATAAAATGGGATAGTGGAATGGAAAAACCGTTATGTTGTGGAAATTGCTCGAATTTTTTTACTTGCGTCATCTGTCCCATCTTAATTTAGGGTAGAAGCTATTCATATAGTTGTCCATCTTATTAACAAGCAGACTACTCCTACACTTGGTAATCAATCTCCATACTTTATTCTTTTTCATAAATCACCAAATTACACGTATCTTCATGTTTTTGGTTGTGTTTGATTTGCGTTGCTCTCTCCCTATGAACGATGTAAACTATCTACAAAAGCTGCTGAATGTGTTTTTGTTGGTTATAGTGATAAACAAAAATGCCATATTTGTTATGATCCTCAATATCATTACATTCGAGTATCTCGCAATGTCATTTTTTAAAAAAATTTGTATTTTTATGTTTCATCTTTAAGCACATCAACTCTAACTAATTCTTTCACATTATACAATATTTTGGATCATTCACATTCTGGTTCGTCTAATGATGTTCCTGTCACACTTGTTATGTCGCTTCCTGACCACAAGCTTAAAGGTCCTCCTATTGATATTCCCAGTGATGAACCAACACCTACTTTGCTTCCTTTGAAAAGGTCCACTCGTGTCAACTTTGGTAAGCCCCCTGCCTATTTAATTCTTTTTACCAATCTAAATTCTATCCAGATTCCTTCTACCTATAAGCAGGCAATGGAGCAAGTATACTGGAAAAGGGCAATGGATGAGGAAATAGAGGCATTGCCTGCAAATCATACTTGGGATTTAGTCTCGCGGCCTTCTAATACTTCTATCACAGGAAGCAAATGGGTGTATATTATTAAGGTCGAGCCTGATGGTACTCCGAACCGCTATAAAGCCGGTTTGGTAACTCAAGACTACAAGCAAGAATATGAGATTGATTATGAAGAAACATTTGCCTCAGTTGCAAAGATGACCACAGTTCGAACTCTTATTGCTATTGCATCATGCAAACAATGGCTATTGTATCAATTAGATCTCAAAAATGCTTTTCTTCATGGACATTTAAAGGAAACTGTGAGTGTCCTCTTGGTTATTCTCTTAGTGATTCTGATGTGGCTTGCAAACTTAACAGATCTCTTTATGGTCTTAAACAAGCACTACGAGCATGGTTTGAAAAATTTCACTATATTATTTGTTCTGTGGGTTTCTAACAAAGTTCTAATGATCACTCTCTATTCACTTGTCACTCCTCTCATGATGTTATAATTCTACTGCTTTATGTCGATGATATAGTCATCACTGGTAGTGATCCAATGGAAATTCTTGAGTTTAAACAGTTTCTTCATGATTCTTTTCATATGAAAGATCTTGGCACACTTACTTATTTTCTCGGTTTGGAAGTGTCATATTCCTCACATGGTCTTTTTCTCACACAACACGAGTATATTGAGGATTTGATCAAGCTAGCCAATTTAACTAATAATAAAGTTTGTTCCACTCCTATGGAACTCAATTTGAAATTACAATGTGATGATGATGCTCCTATTTTTTTATCCTACTTTGTATCGGTGATTGGTAGGCAGTCTTATTTATCTTACCATTACACATCCTGATATATCTTTTACGGTTCAAGTTGTCAGTCAATTTGTTTCTCAACCTCGACATCATCATCTATCAGCACTTTATTGGATCATCCGTTATCTCAAAGGCACTTGTGATTGTGGTCTCTTTTTTCCTTCCAACACACCTCTCACTTTAAAAGCATTTTCTGATGCTAATTATGCAGGGTGTGTTGATACTCATCGCTCTATGACAGGTTGGTGTGTTTTTCTAGGTGCCTCACCCATTTCATGGAAATGTAAGAAATAAAAAAAGGTCTCTAAATCTTCCATTAAGGTTGAGTATCGGTCTATCTTTTATTAGTTTTGAACTTGTATGACTTCGATGACTTATTCTTGATCTTGATGTCACTTGTGCTGAATCTATTCCTCTTTTTGGAGATAATACAAGTGCTATTAGCATTGCCACAAATCCTGTCCATCGTGAGCGAACCAAACATATTGAAGTTGATTGCCATAACATTTGAAAATTAATTCATGATAAAGTTCTCTGTCTTGTTCACGTCTCATCCCATTATCAAGTTGCTGACTTGTTCACTAAACCCATATCATTTGCTTGGCATGAATATCTTGTAAGCAAATTGATGCTAATTGACAACCATTATCAATTTGAGGAGGGATGTTAAACAGAGAAGATCTTGCCAGCAATCAAGGAAGAAAATATTAGCTAATATTTTGGGATTCTAATTACCGGTGTATATTTCCTTTTTTAATTTTTCTATGATTTGTTGGGTTTACTATGTATAGATATGGGGTTGTATATATAAATAGGTATGTAACATTTGTAAAGTGATATTAAATACAATTGACTTTTCTTCTTCCATTTCAATTGTTATTATCTCGAACTGACATCGATCCTTTTTTCTAATTCTCCACCCTTGAAACTTACAGATCTTTCCACTACCATGTTTTTAGAACCTACAGATTTCAAATGGTAGGCTCCATATCTTGATTACCAAAATTAATTGATCGTAATGGCGTTTTCACTTCATCATCTCTAAGGCTAATTGATTTCACAGTAACATATTCCAGGGCATTTTCGAAATCTCCTTGTTTAGAATAAAAGTTAATTTGTTTTTTCGTACCTTTTTGTTCTTTTACATAACAGGTCTCTATAGCTTTTATAATCATCTCTTCGTGATATTTGTACCTCTTTGTTCTTTTACAAACAATATTTTAATGCTTGACTGGAATAAAGTGCTATTATTATTATTATTATTGATGAGGTGAGAGATTTGTTGCAAGAATAAAAATAATATTTTATTGTTTTGTGATAATGGGAGGGAATCATGAGATATAGATTAGGCGTTGGGGATATGATAGAAATTAGTGAAGTTGAATTTTGATTGCCTTGTGGGACCACTTAGGAAGGAGTGAACTGATGCGTAGGAGTTTGATGCCAAATGTATCAGGCTTGTCTTAAACGAACTCCAAATTCATGAAGCAATTGACTGAGCCACTTTAACTAAATACAAACAATTATCTCGGTTTCATTATCTATAATAATAATAATAATAAATGACAATTGTATTGTTAACTATATACGAGTTATATATATTTAATATACATATAACTAAGATATAATTGAGTTATAACAGATGCAGTAGTTTGAATTTATATATGTAGAAAATATTATTTGTTAATTATATGTACGTTATATGTATGATGAATGAAGGAGTTGTTTTTAACCAGTTTTCAAACGGTGGTTCTTGAAACTCAAATTGTCCAATTCAAAATTTTTCAACCATCTCAATCTATTTTCAGCGTTAGATTTAAAAAAAGAAACCGGAAAATAGGAAAAATGGATAGAGCAACTTGACACTCAATTTTTAGTTTTATGATCGGCCGTCAAATGGTGGTTTCCAGATTTCAAACTATCAAAACTAAGATTTTTCAACTATTTGAGTCCATTTTCAGTATCAAAATTATAAAATGAAGCTGAAAAATTAAAGAAACGAGAGGATAGTTTTGACAAGCGATTTTTTTCTCACCGATCTCACAAATTTGATTTGATTTTGGATAAATTAATGTTATTAGAGTGATAAGGAGATGAAAAACTAATTACCATTTGAATTTAATAATGATCAGAAATTGTTTGGATGATTGATGAAATTAATTGCGATGCAATGAGAAGAAAAGAAGAAGAATAAAGAAAGAAGAAGAATGAAAAGAAAAAAATAGAAAAATTAGAAAAAAATATTAAAAAAATTCTTTACTATC
The DNA here is from genome assembly GCA_949630135.1 of Balakata baccata. Classification (NCBI taxonomy): domain Eukaryota; kingdom Viridiplantae; phylum Streptophyta; class Magnoliopsida; order Malpighiales; family Euphorbiaceae; genus Balakata; species Balakata baccata. The sequence goes on from CATIWF010045371.1 coordinate 5,600, forward strand.
TCATATTCTTAAAAATGAAATTTATGGGAATTAAATTTTAAATTACGATTATAGAATGAGAGATTTGTATCCAAAAGAAAAAACAGCATAGCTATATTACTTTCATTCTCATTATTATTGATAAAAAATTAAAAACCTTAGTATTATTAATAATACCATTTACGTACATTGGAATATTCTTGGTACAAAAGTCTAGGTAGGCTCTTCGAGTTCCCCACCTACTATTGGATTAACAACACATTATTGCACACATTTCCTCTCCATTATGTAGCTTTGACAACATAGTTTTAGTTATTTAACTATATAATATGAATGTATTTTGTTTTATATTAATTAACCAAAAAAATTATTCAAGACAGTTTGAATTGAAAAATTTTAAAATATATAAATTTTACAAAAATTTTATTGTTAAGTTTGACTATAAAATTTATTAATTGATGATGTAATTTTTCATATATTTATATTTTATTCAATAATTACATGAATTTAACAATTAATTTTTAATTTAATTTTTTATTAAATACTGATAAATTATTATTAATTAAGCATATATAATCAATTCACCCTATGTTTAAAATTTTTTAAGAATAAAAATTACTATATCATGATTATATTATGCAAAATAACAATAATTATAATAAACTAAAAATAATTTAATGCATAGTAAAATTATATTATCCAAAATAATAATAATAATGATAATAAATTAAAAGAAAATTGATTTTTAATTTTTTAGGATTAAAAATATTTTTGGAATATTATTTATTTATAAATGACAATTTTGAAATAAAAAAATTTGACAACAATTTCTCATTAATAAAAAATGGTAGATTTTAGATTTTACTATTTAGAAGCTGGAAAATCAAATCATTCAAAAATAAAGAATTTCTTACGAATAATTTTTTAAAATCCATAAATTTTGACTATTTTTAAACAATTCAAATTCATTCATTTTAATCATTCAATCCAAACATACATTTAATTGATATTTTAATTTGTAATAGTGGGAGAATATCTTTTAGATTTAATTCACTCATTATAATTCATTAATATTGGTAAAAATTTATCGTATATTATTTCTATTGTGTAACCGTGTATAAAACATTAAGTTAACTAAAAATATTAATTTTATTAAAAAATTATTAATTAATTGTTTAATAGATTAGTGTTTTTTATTTGATAAAAGCTAGAATACTTTATAAATTGGGTAACCCTGTATAAAACATTAAGTTAACTAAAAATATTAATTTTATCAAAAAATTATTAATTAATTGTTTAATAGATTAGTGTTTTTTATTTGATAAAAGCTAGAATACTTCATAAATAAATGAATAATGGAAAAAGATATTCTTATTTTTCGTAAATTTTAGGTTTATTTATACGAGTGAAGTGACAAATGAAAAAAGAAAAAGAAAAAAAAGAAAAGCCCACAAAATTAAAGGAAAAAGAAAAAAGAGAACTGCCTTTTTACTGTTGTCTGGTTTGCGATTTGCAGTGTAAAAGATTTGGATTTTGAGAGCATAAATTTTCTATTTATAAAAATGGAGCAGTAAACTCTCCCCACTTCCGGCCTCAGATATCTGTGGCTATTCGCTCTCTTGAATTTTTTGCCCATCTTTTACAGTTACCACAGTCCTCATCGTATGAGCAAGAATTACAGCACCAAAAGAAACTTGTTTTATCTCTTTCTTCATCAGCTGGAGAAGGGAAGGAGCTGCAATTGAAGTTATCAGGTGGTAATGGCGGGCAACGATTGGATTAACAGCTACCTCGAGGCCATACTTGATGTTGGTCCTGGCCTCGATGACGCTAAATCATCTCTGCTTCTCAGAGAGAGAGGAAGGTTTAGCCCTACTCGGTATTTCGTCGAACAGGTTATCACCGGATTCAATGAGACCGATCTCCATCGCTCCTGGGTTCGGGTATGTATATCTATTTCGATTTTTTCTTTTGGTGTTTATGTAGAAGCAGAATTATGGTTTTTTTTGTGTGTCTATTTATATATGTGTGATGGCTTCTTGGTGTTGGAAGAATAGGCTCAGGCGACGAGGAGTCCTCAGGAGAGGAACACTAGATTGGAGAATATGTGTTGGAGGATTTGGAACTTGGCTCGACAAAAGAAGCAGGTTGATTCTTTTAAAACTATATATTTGTGTGGATTTTTTTATTATCTTGATCGGTTTCTGGGTTTTGATTTTAAAAATTGATCTATGATGTTTCATAGTGTATGAATCTGTTATTCTCTAATTGTTTAATCTGAATTGGTAATTGTGGTGTTATAAGTTAATGGACTGACTCTTTAGTCTATAATTTTTTTTCTCTAATGTTCAACTTTAAATTACTTTGTTTTCTGATAAAATCAATGTTTCTTCTTCCCTTTTCTTTTTTAAACATTGAGAATATTCTTTTTATAATTCTTTCAATTAGCCTTATATGTTTGAATCTTTAAATTTCCAAATCTCATTCTAACGGAAGAAATCATATTCTGGTCTAGATTTTTCTATTCTGAATTAGCTTATGCATACCTAGTGAATCTCTGTCTTTATTTTGACAGCTTGAGGGAGAGCTTGCCCAGAGAAATGCTAAATGGCGCCTTGAACGTGAAAGAGGCCGCAGAGAAGCAACGGCTGATATGTCTGAAGATTTATCAGAGGGAGAAAAAGGAGACACCATGGCTGACACATCAGCACATGGTGATAGCAACAGAGGCAGGCTGCCTAGAATCAATTCTGCTGATGCAATGGAGGCATGGGCCAGTCAGCAGAAGGGCAAAAAGCTTTACATTGTGTTAATAAGGCATGAACTGAACTTGGTTCTCTAGAGTTAAATATCGTCATGAACAGGATTCCCAAGTGTTTAGCTCGTGTTACAGTACTTGTTATGGTTCTGTTTTATATAGACTTGCATTTTTCTGCATCTGACAGGAAGTTTGTGATCTGTCTAAACATCAGTTCAATAGTTGCTGAAAGGAAATTGCATAGGATGTTAAACATATCCTGGTTATGATGTTAGTATATATAGTATGAATTTTACACCATGCAAGTTGACCATGTATTATTGTTTTTAACAAGTAATATGCATGCAGCCTGCATGGTCTAATACGAGGTGAAAATATGGAGCTTGGGCGCGATTCTGATACTGGTGGTCAGGTAGCATTTTATCTAAGTTTTTGTTTGGTGTGCTATGTATGGAATGGTTTCCAATTTCTGGTTATATGATCTTTATACACGAAAACAAATGATCTAAGGGGTTTTGATTCTTTTAGGTTAAGTATGTTGTGGAACTTGCAAGGGCTTTGGGTTCAATGCCAGGAGTTTATAGAGTTGATCTGTTAACAAGACAAGTGTCATCACCAGAGGTAGATTGGAGTTATGGTGAGCCAACAGAGATGCTGACTCTTATAAACTCAGAAGATTTTGAGGATGAGATGGGGGAGAGCAGTGGTGCCTATATAGTTCGTATACCCTTTGGTCCAAAAGATAAATATATTCCTAAAGAACTTTTGTGGCCTCACATCCCTGAATTTGTTGATGGTGCGCTTAACCACATAATTCAGATGTCTAAAGTTCTAGGAGAGCAAATTGGTAATGGGAAGCCAATCTGGCCTGTTGCTATCCACGGACATTATGCTGATGCTGGAGATTCTGCTGCTCTTCTATCTGGTGCTTTGAATGTTCCAATGCTTTTGACAGGGCACTCACTTGGCAGAGATAAGTTAGAACAGCTACTGAAACAAGGTCGACTATCAAGGGATGAAATTAATACTACATACAAAATAATGCGTCGGATAGAGGCTGAGGAGTTCTCGCTTGATTCTTCTGAGATAGTCATAACAAGCACTAAGCAGGAGATTGATGAGCAGTGGCGCTTGTATGATGGTTTTGATCCAATACTGGAGCGCAAACTGCGGGCAAGAATCAAGCGTAATGTGAGCTGTTATGGCAGGTTCATGCCTCGCATGGCTGTAAGTACTCAATTGGCATTTTTTTGAAATACTTAATTTGAATAATCTTAGGCTCCAAATACGTTGTGAAAGATGCCGTCTGAAAACTTTTTTTTTTTTTCTGGTTTTTGAGTGCACATAAGAAGACAGAAAATCATAATCCTTCAATATGGCATAATTTTCCCTATAGAAAATTATATTCAGGACTTTCAAAAGTTTACAAAGAAAGTGTGTAAATACATTCTCACTAGTATACCAATGGCAATACAGCAATCATTGTTGACTGTCACAGCCATTATGATCTTTCTTCAAATTTTTTTTCTCATACACTATTATAAGAGATACATAAAGCAAATGAAGTGCTTGCTTTGGTAGGTTCTTTGTTTTTACTCTCTGGGTGTATTGCTTTTTAGTGGAATAAATATTAAAATTTGTAGTGCTTTGCAGATAATTCCTCCTGGAATGGAGTTTCATCATATTGTTCCTCTAGAAGGTGACATGGATGGTGAAATAGTAGGAAATGAAGACCATCCTACTTCTCCTGATCCACCAATCTGGTCTGAGGTTCTAATTTTCTTATTCCTCTTTTCTTATTTTATATATTTTTATAACTTGGATGAGTCCTAGACAGATTGCCCGCACTTTGTGCTTTTGAGTAAAATGCGTTGAGAAAATTTAAATCTTTGACTAATATGCTTCAATTCAGTAATAATTTCCCCATATTTAATGCAGTGTCAAATTGATGTTAATTTAATTTCTGTCTTTTTGTTTTGCAGATAATGCGCTTCTTTACAAATCCTCGTAAACCTATGATACTTGCCCTTGCTAGGCCAGATCCTAAAAAGAACATCACTACTCTGGTTAAAGCATTTGGAGAATGTCGTCCATTGAGAGAGCTTGCTAACCTTGTATGTTTAGGCACCTAATTAGATTTGTTTGTTGGATGCATAATCTTAAATAATGCTCAGCTGAATTTTCTTTGCTGTTTAGTCCATTTTATCTAGAATTTTCCTTTTCCTACTTCTCTTATTTCTTTCTTTTACAGACACTTATTATGGGTAACCGAGATGGGATTGATGAAATGTCTAGCACAAATGCCTCTGTCCTTCTTTCGGTTCTTAAGCTTATTGACAAGTATGATCTCTATGGGCAAGTTGCATACCCTAAACACCACAAGCAGTCTGATGTCCCCGACATTTATCGTCTTGCAGCAAAGACAAAGGTATGCCTTGTAGTACGTGGGTCTGGTGAAACTAATTCCTTTCTTGCTTTGTTTAGTTTCTTTTTCCCCATAATATTGATTCTATGAGCATCCAATAGTTTGCATTGTTCTTTTATATAGTTTTCAGTCCACAATTTTTCCTTTGCTGCCTGTTATTTAATAAATTCACACTTTAGTTTTCAATTTATAATTAACAACTGAGAACTTCACTAATAACTAATTTTGTATTGCTATAATTTCTATTTTTTTGCTATTTATCCTAATAGGAGTTATTGTCTGAACTCTGAAGTAATTGACTAGTTCGGCAAAATACATTTAACTGGGGCCACTGGTGTGTAAACAAAATTCACATTTAGTCTAAAAGTAAGGCCAGCTAAAGTAACAATTTTTGCAAACATAATATTGAAGACTAGGTTACTAGTATATGATTATAATCATGAAACATAGCAGGTCAACACAATATGTGCATTAAGATAGTGTTGTTAACTGATGACTTACACATGTGATGCGTGATGGGTGAAATACAAGTTAATCTGTGTCTATTAACATATATTTATATGTAATAGATATCCTGATTCCTGGGTCAAATCTTTTTAAAGTTGACCCTGTATCTCAGTTCTCTGTGTTTTATCCAGGATATTTACAACTTACATGTTATGCTTTCATAAGTCTTCAATTGTATCTTTGCTTCAATGTCTGGTGTAATTGCTGTAAGTTTTGTCATATTCACGGTCCGATATGTGGTCAACATAGTCCCTCAAGATCTTGTCTGCCAATCATAAATCAATTGGAATTGTGTGTTTACAATATCTCAATCTATTTGGTAATTTGTGCAGGGAGTTTTCATCAATCCAGCTTTCATTGAGCCATTTGGGCTTACTTTGATTGAGGTATTCTTACTGACATAATGTGGGTTTCTCTTTTGTGCTGATTTTGATAGACTTGCGCTATTACCTACTTGCGCTATTACCTAACTAATTTACTGAGGGGGTGTTTGGGATTACTATTGGGTGTCCCAAAAGCAAGTTTTGAATTTTTTTGATTTAATTGACTAATTTTTAAAATTTTTTTATTAACTTGTTTCTAGAAAAAATATCTATTTACCTATTTCTCTACTAAAAAGCAGTTTTCAAAACTAAAAAAAGTTAAAAATATAATTTTTTTTTTTCTGAAAAACATTTTTTCCAAACTCGATGCCAAACAGGCCCTAAGAGCACACCTTAATAATTGCTTGAAAGTTGAGGTAGATAAAAATGCCCTTTAACATTAATAGATCTTTATGCTATCAGTGTATTTAAGTCTCCCCCACCCCATCCCACAAAAAGTTTTGGAAAAAGCCATAACTTCAAACGGTTACTTATTTCCTGACAGAGAGGAAAAACAATGAAGATGGAAGTTTAACCAAGAGCTACTCTGTATTGGAATTGTCCTGTTATGTTTTACCATTGCTTTGAGTGACTTTCTCCTTCAATATATCATGAGGATATAGATTTTTTTTGCCTGCAAATGATATTCAATCTGTTTAAGAGATAACTGAAAGTCTCTGTGGTTGCAAATTTGTGGTGTTACAAAAAGTGGTTTTCGTTTTTTCTATGTTCAAGAGATTCAAGATGGTCTATTGGATTTCTTTTTTCCCTTAACTTCCTCAATATCAGATGGTTTTGGAAGGCAACTGGTATAAGTGAAGGTTTGCCAATACTCAATTTTTAAACTGCAAGGAAGTTGAGAAGGAAAGGTGAAATGCAAAATAAATAGGCTAATATTCTTTCTTTTCAACAAATTTAATCCTCTTATTTTTATGGAATAAGTAAGCTGTGGTCCTGGTCATAAAGCTGTGGAAATAAACATGGTCTGTTTAATATTCATAACCTCTTACCCTTTTGTTCTGCAGGCAGCAGCTCATGGTTTACCCATTGTTGCCACAAAAAATGGAGGCCCAGTAGACATACACCGGGTATTCCTTCACTTTGAAACATATTACTTAGAATAATCAGGTGTATCTGTTGCATACGAATCTTCTAATATTGATCAGGCTTATATCTGCAGGTACTTGACAATGGTCTTCTTGTTGATCCTCATGATCAACAGTCTATTGCTGATGCCCTTTTAAAGCTTGTTGCTGACAAGCAGCTTTGGGCAAAATGCCGACAAAATGGGTTGAAGAATATTCACCTTTTTTCGTGGCCAGAGCACTGCAAAACTTATCTGTCACGAATAGCCAGTTGCAAACCAAGGCATCCACAATGGGAAAAATGCAATGATGGAGCTGATACTTCAGATTCAGATTCACCAGGGGATTCCTTGAGGGACATACACGATATATCTTTGAACTTGAAGTTCTCATTGGATGGGGAAAAGAGTGGAGTTAGTGGTAATGATAATTCTTTAGGATCTGAAGGAGATGCCTCTGATAAGAAGAACAGATTAGAGAATGCTGTTTTGGTGTGGTCAAAGGGTGTTATGAAGAACACACAAAGGACTGGGTCCACTGAAAAAGGGGAACAGAACAGTAGTTCTGGTAAATTTCCAGCTTTGAGAAGGAGGAAGCAAATTTTTGTCATTGCAGTAGATTTTGATAATATATCTGGGCTTGTAGAGGCAACAAGAAAAATTTTTGAGGCTGCTGACAAAGAAAGGACTGAAGGCACAATAGGTTTCATATTGTCAACATCCTTGACCATATCTGAGATTCATACGTTTCTTGTCTCAGGGGGATTCAGCCCCAGTGACTTTGATGCTTTTGTATGCAACAGTGGTAGTGAACTCTACTATTCAAATCTTAATTCAGAAGATGGTCCATTTGTGGTGGACTTTTATTACCACTCACATATCGAGTACCGATGGGGTGGAGAAGGGCTAAGGAAGACTCTGGTTCGCTGGGCAGCTTCAATTAATGAGAAAAAGGCTGAGAATGAGGAGCAGATTGTTACAGCTGCTGAACAACTTTCAACCAACTATTGTTATGCTTTCAGAGTGCAAAGACCGGGATCGGTAATTTATTTGTTCCAGACTTCATTTATAGTTACCTGGTCTTTTTCACATTTACACTAGGGTGTAATAAAATTAAATGTCATGAGAAATCCATCTGTTTGCCTTCTGCAGGTTCCACCGGTTAAGGAACTCCGGAAGTTGCTGAGGATTCAGGCTCTTCGAAGTTATGTAATTTATTGCCAAAATGGGACCAGGATAAATGTAATTCCAGTATTGGCTTCACGCTCCCAAGCCCTCAGGTAGCAATTTCTATGCATGGATACTGACTTCCATTTAATTCTAGCATTAACTTGTAAGCATAACTGGATATAGATTGTGAAAGGGCCTAGCTGATAGGCACAAATCACTTGTTCCTAAACTTGGACCAAATGGAGAATGTAGTCAAATTCAAAACATTTGATCATCCAGATTTTCTTTGAGAGCATGCATGCTTAAACTTTTTAACAGTATATATTTTTTTTCCTTTACATCACCAATTTATGAATTTAACGACTTGAAAAACATTTGCAGGTATCTGTATGTTCGGTGGGGTGTGGAATTGGCAAATATGGTTATTTTTGTTGGAGAATCTGGGGATACAGATTATGAAGGACTGCTTGGTGGTTTACACAAAAGTGTAATATTGAAGGGAGTTTGTAGTAGTGCAAGCAGCCAACTCCATGCCAACAGAAACTACCCTCTTTCAGATGTTATAGCATCTGACAATCCAAACGTTGTTTATACACCTGAAGAATGCACCTGTTCCAATATACGAGGTTCCTTGGAGCAATTAGGATGTCTCAAGGGCTAAGATAATCCCAGCCTCATCTTTGATCACTCAAATTTCTGCTTGTCTATATTTGCTTTCATTACAAGGAGTCTTATTAGGTTGCAATCATGGCAAGCATTGTCATGAGCTTTTGGATCCTTGAGAAGATTGCTGGTGGGCTTTCTCGCTGAATCTCAAGCCTGTTCTTCATTCAATTTGTTAATTCCTATGTAGTCCTCTGTTGCTCATATTGGCCCATGAGTTTCTAAATGAATCAGACTTTGTTCATTTAATCGTTTCTATGGTTGTTGTATACAGTTGCATGCCATGCTCTTAGGGCGTGGACCTATCACACACAGATATAAATAAAATTTCACATTGCATGAGAATAATGCATTGTTCTTTTTATTCTCTCTGCAGTTGTGGCCTTGTTTAGCGTCATAAAGATATCGTTATTTACATTTTATATAAATTAATAAAATTTATTTAATGAGGTTGAAAATAGATATTTTTTAATATATATATATATATAAATTAGTGATATATTAAAAGATTAAAAAATAATAATAGGAAAAAAGTAAGGAAAAATAATACAAAAAATTCTGAACTTTTTTACATTTTATAATCATATCCAATTTTATAAATTTCTATTTAAATTATATGAACTCTTATTTTTTAAATAAATCTAGTTTTGTATTATTGAAACAGTTTTCAAATGAATCGATGCTGACATGGATTGACTAATTAAATGTAATTGAATGATGTGGATTCAATTTTTTATTTATTTTAAATTTTCTTAGTCATAAATGTTTGTGTTTTCAAATTAATTTTTTTATCTCAATAAATTATTTACAATTACAAAAATATTAAATAAATATAGAAAATATTATGAGTAGTTAAATTAATTATAATATTCATTATTAATTTGATGATAAAAATATGTATATACATAAAAAATAATTAAATTTAAAAAAACATTTTTTCATTATGAAATATATTACGTAACATATTAAAAATAAAAAAAATTACTATTTATATCTGAAATTTGACATATTATAGAAGTATCCCTTGAGATTTAAAAATTATATGATTTGTCTCATCTGTTTTATCATATTATACTGATACGTCATTTCATTAAATTTTATGTTAGAAAGATGTTAAATTATGGTAAAATAACAAAGAAAAAATTTCTATTTACTTTTTGAAGTTTTATTTATTGTAGTACCTCCTGTAAATCTAATCTATTGTATTAATATTCTCTTGAAGTTTGACATATTGTATTAATACCCATGAACAAAATAAAATATCATTTTTGACTGCCGGTAAATATTTTAAAATTTAACTGAATGATTATATAATTTAATAAAAATAAAAGAAATGACAAATCATATAATTTTTAAACCTCAAAAAATACGGTATAATATATCAAATTTCATGAATTAAATAATAATTTTTTAAAAATAAAATTAAAAAAAACATATTTAAAATAATGATAGCTTTAAAGATCTTTTAACCTATAAATAACAATCACCGGCATTAGCAAACATACCAAGGCCTGGAATATTAAATCGGATGGACAAATAACAAATCCTACCGACGACCAACTTATCTGACAATGTTCTGATACATCGATTAGTTGGTGGCCTCCAGCCCTATCATCTCTCTAAGTAATTTCATCGAGGAAATTTTAATTAAGTGCATGTTCGTGTCTTATTTTCATGTTAATTTTATCTACAGTGATCGAAATTTATTTATATTGCAGTAAAATTATAAAATATTTTTTTCTTAAAAAATAATGAATTATATTTTTATTTTATTAAAATTACTTTCGAACTTTTAGATATGAGTAACGGTAAAATTGATATAACAACTAGTACGTTACTGAACATTTGATGTAATGGCTGATATATTACTGAAAATATGATGTGACAGTTGATGTATTACCGAAAACTAGTTAGAAATAATTTTAGTAAAATAAAAATATAATTTAGTGACTTTTGTTTAGACAAAAAAATTTTTTTTATAAAAAGTTCAATAACTGGCTCTCTCTAATCTTCAATTGCTGTGTTAATTCCATTGCAATTTGTCGCATCGGATAGGTATGAATTCAGATTATATGGGATTGGAGTTGGATTGGGTTTGAATTATTTTTGGATTTTTTTTTTTTGGGTGCCAGTTTCGACTTTAGATCATGTTTTTTCAAGTCAGTTTTTTTTTTTTGTCATATAATAAGTTTTCTCTACTAAATAAGGTCTGATTATTTTCAATCAATTGAATCGAATTATTTTTAAATAGTGAAATCAAATTGTTTTAAAATTATTTTCCAAATATTTTTTTAAAGTATTAAATTGATAACATATATACATCTATAACAATTTAAGATTCAATTAATTAATTTAGAGTTCAAATGATTAATTAAACTAAAATTGATTAAATTGAAATTTAATGATTCATTGAACTTATAATTAATTAAATTAAACTTAAAATAAAGTTCAATTAATTAAATTGAAACTAATTAATTGAATATAATGGGATCAATCGGTGTTTAATAGATTAATTGAATTTAAATAGATTAAATTAAGTTTAGATTAAAATTTTTTATTAAATTGAAATTGATTAATTGAACTTCTTTTAATTAATTAAATCTTAAAT
>CATIWF010045415.1:0-142586 GCA_949630135.1 Balakata baccata
CATATTCATTCCTAATTCAATCATTGTTGGCCAATCAATCATTAAACTAGAAATTAATTAAGTGCAATTAAATTGAAATGGAAATAATAAATTCAACAAAATAATGGGAGTTTATTACAAAATTGGGATTGCTAACCAGGCTCCAAAAAAGAATTTAACCTAACATGAATACTAAACAAATCAATGTAATATTCATAGTCAAACAAATATTGCAGCAGCAATTGAGAAGAAGAGAAAAGTTATTATGCTCCTTTAAATCTTCAAATTTGGAAATTGGAGGTTGGTGGTCTCCAATCCTTCAAATCCAAGTCAAAATAATCCTTAAGAGCAAAAATAATTCCTTCCTCTAACAACTGATCTGCTGAAGAATGAGATTGCCCACCAAGAAGCCTCTTGTGTGTGTAGAAATTTGAAGGAGAAGATGAAGAGATTCGAAACCCTAGAATGCGTCTCCCCCAAATCTCAAAGAAAAAGATGAATTAAAATGACTAAAACTCTTGTTCTCCACTCTCTCCCCCTTCCAAAATATGTTATTTTCCTTTCATAGGAGTGAAAAACTCTAAAGGAGTTGATAAAAATCGGGTTTAATAGCTATCCACGTGATCTGCACTGTCAAATCGTCGCGTGCATGCGATGGGCATCGCGACATCACGATGAGGTGCGATTTTGTTAACTTGACTACTAACTTCTCCTGCACAGCATCGCTTGCACGTGATGGGCGTCACGGTCGTGACAGACTGCACACAGCCTTCAGCCTGTCACGACCACGCGATTGTCATTACGACGTCGCGATGAACTTTTCTTCATACATCAATTTTTCTTATTTCCTTAACACCTCCAATGGACTCCATTGTCACCCAAAACACCTTCATAACTCAAATCAACATCAAAACATGTTTTTCATGCTCTTTTCCTCCACCTAAAACCTAAAATCATGAAAAATACAATTAGATATCAAATTTATCTATAAATCATATAAAAACAAGAAAACTAAACAACTAGAAGCAACTATAAAACTATAACAAATATAAACACATCACACATCAACTACTCTCAATCAATCATGTGTTGTTTCATGCAATTTTCTTTTAACCTTTAAAGCTTGGGTAAATGCACTTTATTCTCTTTATGCTTGTTCAGTACATATGTAGATTATTTCATAGTCCAATAAATTGTAATATTAAAAGACTTAAATAAAAAAAAAGATATGAATGTGTATGTATTAGAGTATTTAATTGATGAATTTCAATAAATATATCAATGAAGTGCATTAATGTTTATGTCTATATCATTCTTTTGTCATATGCATGGAAATCTATAAAATTTCATAGAGTGAACTAATAAACTTTAGCTTATTATAGTACTAGTTTAATTAGCTATGAAGTCTCTCGAATTCGAATATTGACTTAAAAAAAAAAGTTATAAGTGATATATATGTTAATTTTTAAAAGAAGTAATAAGCTTGGTTTGATTTCCATTGGAGACCTTAATTATAAAAGCATTAGTGTCATAAACTTACAGAAAATCATTTAGAAGATCATCTAATTTAAGAAATCTTATACACACCATGATTAATTGCTACGCATAACAAGCAAAATAAAACATAAAACTCCATTAATATATTATTTTTCATTAAATATGCTTGATCACAAAAAGAACTGACTCTAATTTCCTTTGTCACTACAAGGGTAAGAAACAGTACTAATTAGTAATCAAACATTTATTCAGCACGATAGATTAACTAATCCCACATTGGTAAAATGTGGAATTATGTAACGAAGCCCTTATTGTATGTACTGGGTACATATATTACATAGTACTTCAAGGGCAGAAGACAACCTTGTAATTAGTTCCACCAGGACAAGTAAATGTGCTGGTCGGATCATCTTTAGGATAACTATAAGCATTGGGGCATCTATCTTTGAAAAATCTTGAATAATTTGTAGGGCCACAGCTTCCACTATTGCAACAATACTGATCAGTTTTAAAGACAGTGCAAGGATTGTTACAGCCACCTGGTGCCCTTAACTGGTTAGGGCACTGCCCATTTATATCAGCAGTACACCTAATCCCCCGACTGCACCCACCAGAAGTTGGACTAAATTCCATTGGCACATTAAACCCATCAACCAGAGAGATGTCAAAGAAATCCAAGTTATTGTATTGGTTTAAGGCATATTCAGCTAGGGTATTTGGAGGTGCACCATAGCCTCGGCACTCGAGTAGACCACCACAGTCACCGGTCTGGCAACGGCCGCGGAGGGATCCATCGAACTGGCAGTTGGTTCGAGCCCATATGCGGGCTGCTGTTGTGCCAGGGTTTACTTTCAGATACCAGGTTTGCCCGCGGTTGAGTTGCCTGCCGCCGCCAGGAGAAGCAGCTGCCCACACGGTGTAAGGGCAGTTGTTTGTTATAGCAAAGTCGGCTGCATGGGCAGAAGCGAAATAGAGTGCTAAAATGAGCAAAGAAAATGCAGGAAAATTTTTGGAGAAATTCATCTTTGAAGATAGAACCAGCTTTGCTTCTCTTCTTGGACAGTGGTTTCTTATTCTGTGTGAGGATGTGGTAATTGAGAGGTTTCTATTTGTAGAGTGAGTACCAGTGTTGAAGGTATAGAAAAAATGGTTATGATTAATTATTCAGTTCGATTGGTTTCAATCAGTTTTTTCGAAAAATTGATAATTATTTATAAAAAAGTATAGTGTGACCGTAAAGAAAAACGTGGAAAGATATTTACACTAATTCATCATCAAATATCAATTCAAAAATTTATATTAAATAATAATATATTATATAATTTTAAATTTTAAATTATATCAATATATTACTAGTTTTGTTTGAATCAATGAAATTATTTAAAAAAAACAATAATTACATTTAATATAGTAAGGTTCAAAATGATAATGAAATATAAAATGTCCGATACAATAGAATTTATATCACGGTTATAATTTTATATTAAATTTAAATTAAATAACATATATTAATTTATTATATAAAAATAGACACTAATATTAATAAATAATACTTTTAATAAAAAATGAAATTAAATTTATTATAGAAATGAATTATTTTTTTATTATATTTTCAATGAGCTTTGATAATAAATTCAGTATATTAAAGTTTAGACAAACCGATTCTCTCTTATTCTTCCACAAAAAGGGGGCAGGATCAATTATCAGTCTGCAATTTAAGCGGACCGATAGATCGGACCAGTCCCATTTTAATAAGTTAGTTTGTGGAAATTATATAATGAGCGGGGAAGAACTATACAGTATATAGCAAAAAAAAAAAAAAAAATCAAGAAAATGATATGAAGATATTAATTAATGGAAGACAGGAACCATCAAGTCTTGGGTGGAGCACGTGGAAAATTAATAACGTCATGATTAATTACTTGAAAAATATAAATTCCATGTGGAAGAATTATACGGTGTAAGAGAAATATTCTTTTTATTCCAATTTAGCATTAAAATATTTATATTTTAAATATCTATTTATTTGCATATTGTTCATTTCAATGTAAATTGAGACAAAAAAGAAGTGAGAGAAGTAGCATTTTTAAAATTTTTCTACAGTATATAGCAAGAAAATCAAGAAAAAATTGATGAAGGTCATGAGGATATTAATTAAGGGAAGACGAGGAACCATCAAGTCTTAAGTGGAAAACGTGGAAATTTAGATCTTCAAAAACCTTATTATTTTGACTGATCAATTCAAATTTCGGATCCTTGTAACAACTTTCACTGTAATTCTTTAAAATCTAGTTTCTTTCTTTTGTTTTCCATTTTCTTAGTCTCCTTAATTGGGTGATTAACTTGTTAGTATATATATATTGGTTTGTTTTATTATATTGCTGTAATGTTTTACACTGTTGGGTTAGTGAGAAAATGTGGAAAACTAATTCAATGTGTACTCGAATTCGAGACATAAACCATTTTGCAATTTGCTCTAAAATCTCTCGACACATCAAATAATTGACTCTTTGCATTAGGGAATTTTACAGAATTATCAAAAACCACATATTAATTTACAATTTTACCGATACTCAAAGTTTTTTTTTTCATATTTATCAAAAATAATTTTCTAAAATTAAAACTAGTATTTAAATCTAAAAATCACACCAAAATATATCCAAAATGGATATTTTTAGCATATCTTTAATATACTTTAGGCATATCTTAATTCAATTTTTGCCCAAAAAAACAAAAGAACAAGAACAATTGAATTATTAAAGAAGAATAATAATATAATTTAATCAAAATTTAAAGTATCACAAGTTCTCAAACTAACAATTTTCAATTTATTATTAATCATTGGGTATACCTTTCGGAATACATTGAGTATATCTTATGAATATATTTAGTATATTTTGGAATTTCATGTAAATACTTTGGATATTCCTTTGGTATATTTTGGAAATTCTTTGACCTAGGAATACTTTGGGTGTACCTCTCGAATACATTCGGTATACCTTTAGAAATTTCATGAAAATATTTTGAGTATACCTTCGATATATTTTGAGAATTTCTTGAAAATTCTCTGGGAGGAATTTCTTGAATTCGGTATACTTTTGGAAATTTTATGAGAATACTTTGAATATATTTTAGGGATAACTTGGTGATTTTTTTTATTTAAAAAAAGGAAAAAAATTTTCTCTAACTTGGAAGCTATACTGACAATATCATGCGTAGTACTAGGAAACACATGAAGAGTTTGCAATTACATGTATAATATTTTGATGATGGAATTAAAGATAAGCAAACCCCATTACTTGTTTTGATCCTATATGGATGTTATAGAGGAAGAACAGGCCGTTGGCAGTGGTGATAGTGAAGATAAAGAGGCTTAGATGTTAGCGATTCTTCAATCTTTTATGGTGATTTTCTATTGCTTCCAGATTTCCCCTTGTATGTCATTTTTTTCCACTTCTTTCGCTATCAAGGCTATGGCTTCCTCGTTGGTGAGAATATTGAATTTTTGTGATAAATAAAAAAGGGCTCTAAATTACAAAAAATCAGTACAAATGAAATGATTTTTTGTGTAAATAAAAAAATAGAAAATAGGGATAAAAACGAAAAAGCATGAAAATTTCGAAAATTCATGAAATTTTCTAAACAATTAAAGTTGTTACAAATTTATTTATTATTATTATGATTAAATTCAGAGTAGAATGTATATTAGGATATTAAAGAAAGTAATTTCATAATTGTTATATGAACAAAATAATTTATATGACATATTTTATTTATTTATCATTTCTAAATAAAGTAAAAAAAAAAAAATTTTGGATTTTTTAAGGAAAAGAGAATGGAAAATCCTACATAAAGGGACATTTTCGTAAATTAACCTTATTACAAGGCTTCCAAAGCAGGCTGGAGGTTTTCAAAATTCAAACGCAAGCTTCAGCCGTTTAAAACAAACCAGCCATTTCTACACTGTCTTAAAGAAGCTCGCTTTCCCGCTATTACTGGGTATTTCATTCTCAATCACTCTACAATTCTTCATCAAAATCCTCACTTCCTTTCTGACCCAGATTCTCATCAAAAGGAAACTCTTGTTTGAGACCCAATTTGAAGCTCGGTTTGCTTATTTTTCTCCCAAATTCTCTTGGGGGCTTTCCTTTCAGCTCATACTCTTGTCATTGAAAAAGGTAAACTCTTTACTTGTTTGATATCTGGGTTTGATCTATAATATTTGTAGTTATGTTTTGTTCTGTTTATTTGCTGAGAAAATGTGGGAAAATCTATGAGAGAAACTAGGATGATTATGAAATTGGGTTCTGTATGGATTCTGAGAAATTTGGGAACGTTGAAATTCGGGTATCGTTTCAGGACAGATAAAGATGATGATGAAAGTCAAGAAAGAGGAGCGCTATAATGTAGATTTAGCTGACCAGGTCCTTGATGATCCACTTCGCTCGGTTTATTTTGGCACCTGTGCTACTGATTTTTCAAGGACAGTTTCCCTTCAAGGGTATGCTCTAGTAATTCTTGGGTTTTCCTGCGCAGAGGCATCTAAATATTTAGTACATTCTAATTTAGAAAAAAAAAAATTGATGATTGAGCTTCTAAAATTTGGTTTGGTTCTGAACTCGATAGTTTTAAGCTTTCAATGTAGTTGTGCTTATTTTGGGTATTTTTTCTGTTACTGTGGATAAATTGATTAGGTAGTTTTGTTTCAATATTCGTAGGACTACTCGACAATCAGAAAGACGCCGGACAGAAGAAGAGGTTAGTCATTGAACAATCTTGTTTCTCTTTCACTTTGTATCTCATACTTTTCTGCTTAATATTTAGCTCTGCGAAAACCTCACATTGATTGTTGAACTTGGAAATATAGATTGAAGATGATAAAATCAGTAGGTTATTTCTAGATTTTTGGGTATCTTTTAATGTCCAACTATTTAATTTAGTAGCTAGTAACTCAGGAAGAAACAAGCGGCACTATTTATCTGTGTATGAGATGGGAGCCAGAATTTGCTTAGTTTTTTCGATTTTTGTAACTTTTTGATGCACAGAATAATCTTCTCAAAGAAGCAGTTACAAAATTCAAGGGGAAGAATTGGAAGAAAATAGATGAACATTCCTCAGCCTACAAGTATGTGGTCGTGATGAACCTTTCTTACACTTCAAGGCGTGAAGTTTAATAGTCATTGCTTTGAGGGCTAGAGGGAATATCAATACTTACTGAATGCCAATTGGTCTGCGACTGAATGAGTTTCTCTAGGTTTCATAATCTGATCAATAAATATGCAGAAGTTTAGTACAAAGAAGTTGTTTACTGTGAAATCTAGAAGTGATGGTTTGATCAATTTTTGTATTGCTCAGCTGAATGTCTTCCTCAAAGGACAGTTTCTCAGTGCCTTGCTCGCTGGGAGAGGGTTCTTAATTCTGTGATTATCAAGGGATTTTGGACAAAGGAGGTTTGGATTATATTATTTTTGCATTATCGTTTCTCTCCAGGAATAGTGCAAATTATTTGATTTCTATGGCATAATTGATATATGATCAGCATCTTTGTTGTTTGATTTTTCAGGAGGATGACAGAATCATAGAGTCAGTCTGAAAGTATGGAAGGCGGAAATGGTCTGCTATTGCAAAATCTTTGCCAGGTCGCTTAGGCAAGCAATGCAGAGAAAGGCAATTGGTAGAAATTGTTAGCACATTAATGTTTTTTGTTTCAGAAAGGAAGGACCAAGTCCAAATTTCAATTGAGAAAAACAAGGGCTAAATTTAATTAAGCAATTATCTCTTCTTTTCCTCTTTTTCTCATGCATGGATACCTAACAGAACAATGTAATAATTTCATGAATTAGACAAGACAATATTCATGCTGTTCCTTAGTTAATCTCATGTTTAATATTTATGGAATTAATAATTTTATTTTCAGGTGGTACAACCACTTAGATCCTGCTATAAGGAGAAGTTCATGGACAGAGGAGGAGGAGTCAATTCTGCAAGATTTCTACCTGGAAGGTACAGGCCATATAGATTATTTCTCTTAAGATATTATTGCTGCCGATAATATTGAATATGAACTCTATGTTCAATTTTTCTTGGTCGGTATAGGGAGTGTAAAATTCAGATTATATCACATAGCGTACCTCATTTCATTCATGTGCACTAAAGTAGGATATTTTTGGAGCTCAGAGTTTTGAACTGCATCTTCTATATATTAATTACCAAATCTTTGAAGAGTGCTGTACCAGAAATAATGAAATACATGCCTATGAATAGTCTTCAAATGCAGAACTGTTTCGATTTTATTTTATGCATTTGTCTTTTGGTTTAGTATTCTTGAATCTTATGGATATTAACAGGACTGACAATGCAATTAAAAATCACTGGAATTGCATTCTGAAGAAGATATTTAATCGGCATGTCACTCCTGCTTGCGATATCAAGCCATATGCACGTAGCTCTCTCAATTTGTGCAGATATGCAACAAAACCAGACTGCATGTACATAAAAGAGGAAAGACAAGGTTGTGATGAGGAAGTACTTTTCCATGGAAGGATGGGATTGATTTCCACTTCCAGAACTGGAGAGGATAATGATATAATTGGAAAGGAAAACGAAGATCACAATATGCATATGCACGATGAGTCACCACAGCAGAAGGATTTGGTTGCTGGTTTTGGTGGTGCTCAACTTCACAGAGGATACCAGCATGGTTTGCAAGCTGATAGTCCATCTTCCTGTTCTACATCTAGCAACGGTGCAAATTGTTACAGTCCACAATCTATATTGAGGAATTCGGCAAGGACCTTCAAAAATACTCCTTCCATCATCAGAAAACGAACTTACAAGGAGCCAGTGCCAGCGAATCCTCTGATCTCACCAGCGCACAGACGATAACGAGTAGGATTCAGCTACCAAAGAATCTTCTTTCCTCCTTTCGCAAACCTGGTTCTTCCTTAGCTATTAAATCCCTGTAAAGACAGTCGGACTATGCATTTGATAATGAGTGGGATGCGGCCATTAACACAGTTCCTGCAAGTTCAAATCCAAATGTCAGAGCTTTCTCACAAATGCAATTGTGACTTTAGATTATCAAACTTCAAAGTTGATTCAGTAAAGTATTTGCTTAGACTCCACATGTTCTACTGAAATTTTTCAAGGAAATTATAACTTTTTACTGTATGTACTGTCAGAATTGGCTTGAGAGGCAATGAGGGAAATTGATTCAACTTTTATTCAAAACCTGTTTCATTTAACTAGTATGCCTAAAATAAAATTCATGAAAGTTATAAAGATCCTAAAACATTTATGGGTTTGAACTTTTCAGAACATTAGGAATTTTTATTCATGTTCTATATTGGCATAAGGCATATCCAGCTTTCTACAATTGTCTAAATTTGTCATTTTGTCCTCTACTTTTTTTTTTTTTGTCTATTTTGTTATTCACAATTGATTTTTGATTCATATTATCATTTGTAAAGTTTGTAAAAATGTTTATGTGGTTCACCAATGTTGACATAGCAGTTGATATGATACCATTAAATAAATTAAATATATTTTTTTATCATATCAGCATTAGAGAGACACATGTAAGTTTTACAAACAAAATAGAGAGCAATGTAATTCAAAAATTAATTATGGGCGGTAATGTAGATAAAAAAAATTAGGAGGTAAAATGATAAATTGGGACAATAGGTTGGGAATATGCCTTAAGCCGTCCATATTTGAATGATGATAGATGGTTAAAAAACATGATAAGGTCATTATTAGAGGAAGTGGGTCATTAGAGAAACCTTTGTTTTTAGTCTCAACCGATCACTAATTTCCTTTTTAAATCCTTCTATAATTTCAAAATAACAATTATTTCTTTTGTCTCTGTTTAATTAGGATTAATATTATTTATTTAATTTAATAAATTAAAATTAATATGTGAAACTTCAACTTATTTTCGGGTGCTAATATGTTAAATTTCTGCCATCATCCCCCTTTTATGGTCATTAACGCGGTGATTAGGCGAGTGGATTGAGATTGAAGGGAACTGTTAAAAAGCGCGCGAAAAACACAAGCTGTGACCTAAAACAGAAAACGAACAAACCGCCTTTCTCCCCCTCTCTGAAATTCTAATCCAAGACCAGCAATCTTCTTGATTTGCTCGATAAAGTCGAAATCATTCTCTCGCTTATAAATGCCCATGCTTTCTTTCCCCTACCATTTGTTCAGCACTCTTTCTTTCATTCTGTTGTGGGTTTCATTTTGGTTTCTGAAATGATGGCTGAGCAAACAAATCTTGTTACTGGTGGGGCTGGGTTTATCGGTAGCCATACTGCAGTCCAGATTCTAAAAGAGGGTTTTAGGTTTTCAATCATTGACAATCTTGATAATTCTGTTACTGAAGCTGTTGATAGGGTCAGGGAATTGGTGGGTCCTGAGCTTACTCGGAAACTTGAATTTGTTCTGGTATGTTTGCCCTTCTTGATCTTATTTTTCTTTTTAGCTTTTTACATGGAGGAATGACTTTTTAAATCTTGCAGTTGGTGGTGTTTTGGGTTTTGGAAAATGGCTCCTGAACAGGCAGTAATGCATGTTTCTTTCTAAATTGAGTGGAAACCATCTTTGCTAGGTTACTGTTCTCATTTCTTCATTGGGGTGTGTCTGCAGGGTGATCTTAGGAACAAGGATGATTTGGATAAGCTGTTTTCTCGATCTAAGTAAGTGAATTTGGGAGAAACTTAATACAGTTTGATGGATTTTAAGTTAGTGGTGAGAGATTTAGTTATTTTTGATAGTCTACGGACCATTATCTTTGTGAAACTCACTCTGATATTTGACAATATAACAGATTTGATGCTGTGATTCATTTTGCTGGGCTGAAGGCAGTTGTTGAAAGTGTTGCAAATCCTCATCGTTATTTTGACAATAATTTGATTGGCACTATATGAGGTCATGGCGAAATATGACAGCAAGAAGGTACATATCTGTGTTCTTGTTTTTAGATTTTTCTGGTTGTCATGATCGTGTATAATTTATTACTCATTTGCTTTCAATGTACATGATTTTATAATGTATTTTAGAAAAATTGACGGTATTACTGCTATTTCCTATTTTGCTGTCTCCAATGAAGGCTAGGCATAAGAGTCACTACAGTTTTGACAGCTTGTTGTAATTAGAGAAATAGTAAATGAAGTTGGAATGCGTTATTTTCTTATTCCATCGTAGCATATCACAAGTTCTGAAAGATATCTTCCATTGATTCTTTAAGGGCTTGAGTTAACTTTACCAAAACCACTCTTTATTGCTTCTGTTGTAAAGATTTACCTTTCTCCAACCCCCCCTACCAAGAGCCCCAACCAAGTCAAGATTTCTTTTTTCACATTTTTTATATGCTATTCAAGATGTTATAATTATTTTTCACACATTTCATATTTCTTGTATGGTCAATCATTGATTATTGATGTTGTAGCTATGGCTATGGCCTTCATCTAACATTTTCTCTTGATGTTATTTGCTCTTTCTTTTTTTTTTTTTTTAATTTTCCACTGTTGACACATTTCATGTATCTTAACTATTCTTTTTTTATTCTGGAACCCAAAAATAGATGATTCTCATCTTCTGCAACTGTATATGGCCGACCGGAAAAAATTCCATGCATTGAAGACTTCAAGTTACGGGCTATTAAGCCTCATGGGCGAACTAAGGTATATATTGCTGTCTCCTGAGATATGTTTGTACTCTGAGTTGTTATTTATGCCAATTATATGATGAAAGTTTGAGATTCAATTACACTGTTGTTATCTTCTCCAAAGTAGTCCAGTTTCCTTCCAATTAATACTCCTCTATTTTGCTTTTTCAGCTTTTCCTTGAAGAAATTACTCGAGATATTCAAAAGGCAGAACCAGAATAGAGAATTATTTTAGTTAGATGCTAAGGGTATCCCAAACAATATCATGAGGGTGGTAAGCTTGGTGAAGATCCTAAGAGTATCCCAAACAATGTCATGCCGTACATCCAATAAGTGGCTGTTGGTAGATTTCCAGAACTCAATGTATATGATCATGATTATCGAACTGAGGATGGTACCGCGGTATGTTTTCTTTTACAAACACTTTTGCTGTCACAAGGTAGAAAATTCATTAACTCTAGGAATTTGCCTGTAACTTTTGCATGAAACACATTTAGCAAAATCCATCTAGTAGTTCTTTTTGATAAGGATTATACATGTCCTCCTGATATAATATGTGTCACAACACTAATCTAAATATCCACATGGTTTTGAGTAAACAGATTAGGGACTACATCCATGTTATGGACTTAGCAGATGGCCATATTGCTGCTCTTAGGAAGCTTTTTACATCAGAGAATATAGGTGAGTCGTTTTCTTTGTGCTTACAGTTAAATGTTGACCAGCATGCTGTCGAACAAGGCAATTTTGTTTTAACCCTCGAATTTATCTACATCTAGACTTGTTCTCAAGCATGTCTCTCGTATGCAGGTTGAATATTTTAGCCTACTGCTCCATGAATTTTGTATATCCACATGAAAAAGTTTTTCTTGTGGTCCTTATAGCTCTTCTTTATCTCATTTTCAGGGCAAAATATGGTGGACCAATGGAATTGGGCAAGCAGAAATCCATGGGCCTACTTGAGATATCATACCAGTGTTGTAAAATACACATTACTTTGTCCTCTGATGTCATTAAGGGGTTTATGACTGCACTTAATAGACTTCTGACTCTTTACTTTTCTTGTGCTCTCTTAGCAAAATATAATTCTTAAGCATCTCCAATGCCTTGAAGGAAAATCCTAAGGTGGATAATAAATTTTATCAGCCCATATTTCAACATTTACCTATCACCCAAATGAAGATGATTGTTCATTATCCTATATGCTATGAAATTTTTACTTTGCTGGATAAGTTTCAGGTTATTTTCCAATCTTTTGATGTTGATTATGTTGTTTTCTAGCAACAATTATTATATGGAGGAGCAAAGTTGACCCTGAAGAGTTGACATGTGCATAGCCCTTCCCCTCACCTCCTCTTGTTTTTATAAATTGACCAGTTTTGAGGTTCCGTTCACATCTGTTATGAAAATAAACTAATTTTTAAGTAGATTATACCTACTATATTATCCATATACTAATCAAATTATTGATTCACATGTATGTATATTGTATTTACTTCAACTAATAAGAATAAAACAATTAAATGCATATTAATAAGTGATTGGATTAACCTACAATGACATACTGGACATAGTCCATCTAAAAATTTTTCAATTTATGCTTAAGCACAGAATTTGTCTTTTTCATGCGTACATGGCTAAAATGATTGCACTCCCATGAGGTAATCCAACAAACAGCTGGTCATCTCTACAGTTCTCTTTGAGTTTTGACAAAATTACTGACTATCCCTTCCTTGAAACTCCATAAACATTATCTAGTGGATTGTTAAAAGGGCAAGAAGGAAATAGCAGTTGAACAAAAATTACCAAAAAAATGAAAAAAGAGGGGCAACGTGCGAGTTGTTCCTTGTAGACCAATGGTTGGTGTATCCCCCGTATCAGCTACTTCTCTAGCTCAAAGACCATTCCCAACGACTTCACATTTCTCTTACTCAGTAGCCTCTCCTGAGAGTGAAAGAACTTCAGCAGCAAAAGGGATTCTTTTCCGACATGATTCATTTCCTTTGAACACTGTGTTTAAAATAATGGCTCGGTTTCATGGAAACCATATAGAACATGCAAATTCTGATTTTGTCACATTTTTATTAATTCTACACACGTGTGAATGCAGAACTTTTCAAATTTATTTCGTGGGGTTTATTAATTAAATTGTTATTTCATTAAATTCTTTAATTTTAATTATGTGTCAATAGATCATTTGCCGGACCCTAATCCTATTCCTTGTTAATTTAGGATTGCATAACTATTTATGCATTGGCGGTACTCGAACATTATTTAGAATTTCAATATTTCATAGCAGATTTTCTGAATCCACTTCTCCCAGTTTTTGATATTCGATCGCCATTAGCTAAAGCCTTTTCCTTTTGTTTGCAAGATGAAGTCAACAAGAAAGAGAAGTGGGAAGAAGATAGCTTCCCTTCTTCCTCATGACAGCTTCCATGGTGAAGCCGATGCTGAAGCGATATCAGATAAAGGGAAGAACAGAAAGACTCTTGAAGATTATTTGATTCATTTATCAAACCGTAAAGAAAAATCAACAAGAGAAACAGCGCTCTTTATGATTGTTCAGGCACTAACCATGGAGTTAGAACCTGAGTTTGTGGAGAAAAATATTGTTACTGTAGCGTATGAATGCCTGTTTTGCATCAGAAAGCGTTCTTCTGCCAAAGAATTGCAATTATCTCTGCAAGCAATTGGCCTACTAGCGATGATTGTAGAAGACAAAGATTCTGCCCATGAGGTTTATCAAGATTTGCTACCTGTAATTTCTCACGCCCTGGAATCTGAGTCCACCAAGTTTAAAATCTTGAACAGTTTAGCAATAGTCACTTTTTTTGGTGCTAGCAACTTGGCCGAAACCGAAACAGTCATGCAAATTTTATGGAGGTTCCTTGAAGCAGACTCTAATGGAAGGAAGCTTTCAGCAACTGTGTTAGCTGCAGCAATTTCTGCTTGGTCCTTTCTTCTTACCACCATTGAAAGGTGGAGTCTGAAACATAAATATTGGCAAGGTGCAGTTTCTTACTTTTCAAATCTACTAGAGGTTGAGGAGGATGAATCTGTCTGTGCAGCAGCTGCAGAATCATTAGCCCTGATATTTGAGATTGATTGCCTTGAAAATTTCTCAAATGATCCAAAGAAACAAGATTTGAAGGATTATATAATAGAGAAACTGAAGTGCCAATCTATGAAAGAAAGTGAAGAAAGGGAAAAACAAGAGGAAATTATTGCTGTTCTGAAATTTTTGAAGACAGGAAAATCAAGATCCAGGGGAACTCATGTAAAAATTGGCCAATATGATGAGCTCATATTGTCCGCATGGTGTGAAAGACTACAGCTGAAATTTTTCAGGAGTTTTCTTGGAGAAGATGGATTTGTGAAGCACATGAGAAAGAATGACAAGTTTCGAGCCATTTTCCATTTTAGACCAAGAGTGGAGATTTCCACAAGCAGTACCGAACTTTACACACCGCATAGAGAAGAAATCACAACTATGATTTTCCAACCTGCAGGAGTTGAAGAAGATGGCTGTGAATTACCCATGAAGGCTGAGGAGAAACAAAGACTAAAGAGAATGACAAAGTCTCCTAATTCATTCTTGAACAAGGCCAGGACCCGTTTACTGAACAAGGAAAGGATGCTATCGCAGCAGGAAAGCAGCTTTAGTCACACTGTTATTGATTGAGATTGGAAGCCATCGGACCAAGTTTAATGCTTATGATGAAACTCAAGTTTTTATGACAAATTTGTTCTCATTATTCATAATAAAAAATTTGAACTGTACTTAACAGCTTTAATGGATTCCAATGGTTCTTGAGTTTTCATATCAGCTTCACATCGTAAAGAAACAAGAAAGGCGACAAATCGATATGAATATAAAATAGAAAATAAATATACGAAAACTATAAAACAATACAAACGATCAAATAAATTTTTATCTATCCCTAATTACATAAATCAAGTTAATTAAGAATATTATTACAATATCTCACAACATTCTTCATCAAGTTAGAGTATAGATATCGATTATACCCAACTTATTATAGATGTCAAAAACAAAGAGCTTCAAAACCTATAAAAGGTCTAACACTATACCAACATAAATCCAACCATGTAGAAAATGTCATACAAATTAACAAAATCTCTAACACAAAAGACTTCACACCATACCAATGCAGACTCAATCAGGCAGGAGAATATATTGTACAATCCAAGGAGAGTCAAGTGAGACATACCAACAATAAATGTCACTCGATAAGGATGACTCAATAAATTACAATCTACTTTCAAGGGCAGAAAAACAAAATGGATCACTCATTCTGACTCAACTATGACAATGAGATTTCCATTTAGGCATAACTCTCGGAATGATTTCTAGGTAGGGTTTCACTGGAACATATGGCTCTGATACTATATAAAGAAACAATAATTGAAAGAAATCGATTATTTTATAGATAATAGAAAACTCTATATATATATAACCCTATAAATATAAAATAGGAAATAAATATATGAATAATAGAAAATAATACAAACTAAAAAATAAATTTCTACATATCTCTAATTATATGAATCAAAATAATTAAAAATATTATTCAAATATATCATAATATCTCGCAACACACATTCACTGACAATTTTTTTTTATAGCCATAGACAGAAATGGTTGCGACTCTACAGTTTTTAATTGCTTGTCTAACATTCTGTACACACGTACAAGCCAACTCCTCTTTCTACTGTATTATTTATAGTATAATTCAATGCATATTGTATTTACTTTTATTATTAAAAATAAAATAATTAAATATATATCAATAAATAATAAAATTTTTTATTAATATAATAATAAACTGAATCAATATAAAAATTTATCTAGTAGATATTAGCCACAAATTTATTCATTTCTGGCCTGGGATATCTCTCTCAATTGCTGGGTTGGTTCACCATTTAAGATTTTTACTACCTTGCTTTTTTTCGTCTCATATTGGAAATTAGATCAACTTGAATATCGGTATGACTTCAAAATATAGTAAAATATTTTCTCAAAAATATTAAAAATAAATGCATAATCCAAATTTGAATTTTAAATTTCTAGTTTAAACTAGAAGAGTACTAATGTGTCATTTCATCCGCATTCTATTGGGGTACCTTGGTTTTTACTGTATTTGG
The DNA here is from genome assembly GCA_949630135.1 of Balakata baccata. Taxonomy (NCBI): domain Eukaryota; kingdom Viridiplantae; phylum Streptophyta; class Magnoliopsida; order Malpighiales; family Euphorbiaceae; genus Balakata; species Balakata baccata. The sequence continues at coordinate 16,313 of CATIWF010045415.1, forward strand.
GCTGTTACCTTTTCTAGATATTAAGGTGTTCTGTAAGGCCTTTAGCTGTTAATAAATTACGTCATAATAATATAATATGTTGTTTTATCGAAATAAAAAAATCTAATAAAGGTATGTACTTCAAACTTTTAATCTTTTAAATTAAAAAAAATATACAATTTCGGAAATTTGATTTTTTAAACTTTATCGAACTTAATGTACTTATTTTTCTTAAAAAATAATTATAGCATTTAAAATTATTAAATTTCTGTTACAATCATTATAAATTTATTTAAATAGTATTTAAGTTTTAACTTTTTCATTAAATTTATATATGTATTTATATCATTATTTTCTATTATTTCAAAAAACTATCACTACATTTTTATTGTTTTTTATCTTTTTTTACTCAAAATTGATATTAAGAAAAAGAATTGACATTAATTTGTTTTTTTAGTTTTTAATTTGATACCATTCAAATTTAAATTTGAAATTTTTAATTAAATTAAAAAAATTCCAAATCAATTCATTCATATTCTTTTTTTTTTTTTTTAATTCCCATGATATTTAATTTTAACTATTAAATATTAATTTAGATATGAGATTTATTATATAAAAGAGTAGATTTCATCTACGGTGATATTGTTTGCCACATGGCAGAAGAAGGCTGGAACTTGGCTGACAAATATCCACCTTTTGGGCACCGAACCACACTTCCTAAAGCCATGCAAGGATAAGGCTGAGGCACGTTCGGGCTCTCTGTGACCAAACGAACGCGTGTGTCACAACCACCGTAACGGTAAAATTCCTTATTCATTCAATCTTTCAGGTACAACGGTGTCGTATTTAGGAGAAAAGGGACACAAGTTTCTGGAAAGAGCCCAAGACGAAGCCACGCCACGCGCCTTCCTTTCTTTTCTCTTCATATGTGGGCCCAATCCATTTGCTCTTTTTTTCTTTTTTCTCCCCAAAAGTCTCTTTTTATTTCCCTTTCCTTCTCGAATCCACCATCTCTTTCCTTCGCCTGATCATTTACTCCAACCAGAACCTTCTAGAAACAACAAAACCTAACTCTCTCTCTCTCTCTCTCTCTCTCTCTCTCTCTCGGTTTCTTCTGTGAATTGCGAAATCAATGTGCTTACTTACTATGGATATGGCTGTGGTCCTCGGTGATCTATTGTTTTTGATAGTTAAAATTCCCGTTCTGTAATGAACGTGCGGTCCTTTTTTCTGTTTGGTTAGTGGAATCGTTTCTCTCCAGGAAAAAAAAATTTCTGATTTGTATATTCAGGTACGATTGCCATTTCTTTTTTTAGCTTAAAAATTTGATAATATTTTGATTTTTTCTGGTTATTGTTCCTTTTATAACTGGAAGAAAAATGAAGAAATAGCTAGCTTGATGTTGCGAGTTGAGACTCTTCAATTAAATAAGTGGCTCATCTATGAAATAAGTTTAGCAGTTATTCCGGCTTGCTATTGATCGGTTTCTTGGTTTATCTTGTTACTATATTTTTATCAAATTTTAGTTTTTTTTTTCTTGGAAAGCGAACGAATTTTTTCTCGGTTATTTTATTAAATATGATCTATAAGTTTGATGAATTAAATTCGGGTCAGCTCGCCTGAGAATCTGTCATGATGGCTGCCTGTTTTCTAGCCCTGGGATCTCAGACCGACGTAATGTTGCCATTACCGGTGGAGCAAACCGGCGAATCACCAGCCGCCGGAGGGGGAGGCGGAGCAGGGGGAGACTCGCAGAGATCTCTTCCAACTCCTTTTCTCACCAAGACTTATCAGCTGGTTGATGATCCTGCAGTCAATAACATGATTTCATGGAATGATGATGGATCGACCTTCATCGTCTGGAAGCCAGCTGAATTCGCCAGAGATTTGCTCCCTAAATACTTCAAACATAACAATTTTTCTAGTTTTGTTCGCCAGCTCAATACCTACGTGAGCCACTCAGCTCTCAACATGTGATTGGCTTTCTTTTTCTTTCTCCCTTTATGATGTAGATTTTATTAATTTGCTAACTGTTTCATGCATTTTGATTCAATTCGCAGGGATTCAGGAAAGTAGTGCCCGATCGATGGGAATTTGCTAATGATTACTTCAAAAGAGGCGAGAAAGGACTCCTTCGGGATATTCAACGCCGGAAAATCTCCCCAGCGGGAGCTACGGCAGCAGCCGCCGCGATAGTGACGGTTGCTGCAGTCCCGTTGGCGGCGGCGCGTCCGGTTTCTCCAACGTATTCTGGCGATGAGCAGGCAATTTCGTCGAATTCATCGCCGGCGGAGGCACAGGTTTGCCCTCCGCTTCTCCGTACGACAAGCCGTACTACGACACCAGAAATCATTGAGGAGAACGAAAGATTAAGGAAAGAGAATGCTCAGTTGAGCCAGGAGTTGACTGAGTTGAAAGGCTTGTATAGTAATATAGCGACATTGATGAGCAATTATGCCTCTGGATGTTCAGATAATTATTATAGTTCGACAAATGGGAAGCCTTTAGTTTCGTTGCCTGCAACTCAGGTGGTGACACAGCCAGGGGAGGTGACCGTAAGCGGCGGCGCAAGCGCAATGGTTACAGCACCGACGGTGACGGATACGGACGAGGAGGCAATCCCCAGGCTGTTTGGGGTTTCAATCGGAGGAAAGCGCCTGAAGAGGGGTGAGGAGGAGAAGAAACAAGAGAATAATAATCAACGGGAGTCGCAAGAAAATGAGCCTGAATCCGAAGCGAAATCAGACCCGCGAGATGGAAAGACTAGTCAGAAAGAACATCTTGACCCTTCATGGCTAGAGCTAAGGAAGTGATTGATTTATTTTGTTCGGCTAATGTTGATTTGATTTTCTGGTACGATGGAGCTACTAAAGAAACAGAGCAGAACTGAGTCGATGAGAGAGAACGACACGTGTCAATTGAAAAGCTATCCACTGTGGTTTCTTTCTTCTAGAAGTTGGATTTGTCTTCTGTGGAAAATGCGTAGTCACCGGCTCACCGCCATAGGCTTTGTGACGACTGAAATAGTCGCTTTTAATCGTTGTATGACATGATGGCGGAAATTTTGAAACGCTGCCGTATAAAGTCAGGGGGAGAGGGTTTTATTCGTTAGTGTTTGATATTACTGCAGATTAGTCGAATTTATTGGGCTCTGTAATAAAAGCCTTTTTTATTTTGATGTAGCCCACAGTTTGGTTATTGAAATGGGTGCCCACAAAATGCTGATGCCCGTGCGGAACGTTACAACTTGCATCAACTTAAGATTAAATTTGGGAATTTTCAAAAATAATAAAAATTTTTAAAATATCGCAATAGAAAGTGTAGGAGTTGCTTTTGAATATTTTAAAAGTAAATTTTAAATTTTATTTATTTAATTAATTTTTTTTTATTTTTTATAAATTTCTTTTTTCGATGCAATGCTTAACAGGCCTTTAAAATTTTTTTCAAACTTACCAAAAGCACTTAAAAAATATTATAAAAATATCTAAATTAAAAAAAAATATTAAAAATATATTAAAAAGTGTACATTTGATATATTTTCGATTTATCTTGGGCATACTTTGGTTATCTTAAAAATATTTTAAATATATTTTTTGTATATCTTGAGAATTTATTGTTATATCTTGGATATTTCATGAAAACGAAGTGGCAAGTATCTAGATGACCGAGAGGTATGGAAGCGATTAGAGAAAAATAAGTTGAGAAGATGGCAGAGATCCAAGGAGAAGGGACGAGAAGGAGAGAGGAAGCACGTACTGTAGATAGAGAACGACAAAAAAGATTTCGGAAAAATTGCAAGGAGAAAATGTAAAAATGAAAAAAAAAAAAATATTAGATATATTTTTATAAATAAAATGATAAGTGCGTTTCTCATTAAATTTCAGTTCTGTTTAATTAAAAATAATAATAATAATGTTTTTTCTTTTACGTTGTAGTAATACAAAAAAAACGAAAAGTAAAACAAAAATGATCTCTAGTTTTTAGAAAAAGTAAAAAATTTCTTTGTTAAAGCTGAATAAAGAGGAAAAGTCTTAAAGTTATTGTGTGTTAGATTTGTTTTCCACTCAACTAATTAATTTTATTTTTAGAGAAAAATGGTTATATTTTAACAATTAATTTTGATGTGTAAAGGGAAGTTATTAAACATCTATATATTAATTGCAGAGAAATTTCCCAAAAGAATGTAGTAAACAATTTGTAAAATCAAGAAAACGACTTCCACAAGCGCCGTATAATGACTGACGATTTTGTGGAAAATTATCTTCAAATTTTGAATAGAAAACACTTTCAATAACTGCCAACTCATACAACGATCTAAACAGCAAAAAATACTGAAAATTCATTAACTACGAATTTACACCCCCAAAAAAAAAAAAAAGTGTATTTTTTCCCCCTCTTAGGTCTGAACTATATATGTTTTGTCTATTGAATTCTTCAACTTTTACTTGTTCAAGTTATGTTTTTTAATTCATATTTTATTAAAATTAAGTTATCTAACTTGACTTTTGTCTACATTAAACTCTTAAACTTTGATTTTTATTCAAATTTTAATTTTTTTAATACTCAATGGGAGTTTAATTTTAATAAAAAAAATCTTATATTAATTAATAAAGGTTAAAAAATTCAATATATAAAAAATGCATAATTCAATCCGAATAGGTGATATGAAATAGTAGAAAATTTTTATTCCCTCAACTGGATATTTCAATTTCTAACCCTAAATACACGAAAGATTATTCTAAATATTATATACACGACTGCTTTTTAAAACAACAATTGCATGTAGTATAACTAGAGTGACTATTGACAACAGTAGTATAAAGTCAATTCTTCATACATATGTTTTCCTTATATGTTACGTGCATTCGGTTAAATGAACCGAACCAAATTTTATAAATAATCGAAAGTTTTAGAACTTTTAAAATGCTAACCAAACCATATATAAAGAAGATAAAAACTATTAAGCTTAGCAATAATGCCGAATATCTATATATTCCATGTCCTTCTAATACATTCTAAATTGAAGAAAACCACTAGCGAAAAGAAAAAATAAAGAGAGAAAAAGAAATTTCTAAAAGGTTTTATGTCCAAGGTAAGTGTTAGAAAATGATAAGATGCATTCAGTCTATTAAAGCAATTTAATCAGACAATAATAATATGTATTTAATTAATTAAATATATATATATATATATTAGTTAAACTATTTGTATTTTTTAAATTAATTTAACCGATAATTGTAATTTTTTAAATATAATAACCGAATTGAAAATAGAAAAATCTATTACTAAAATAACAGAATTTTATTGGTTAGATTTGATTAAAACCGAATATTGCTCGGCTCTATATGTGTGGCTTCCCATTCACAATACAAGTTGAACTAAATCCAAAATAACAACCACATAAAGTACTAGTGTCGTATGTTACCCCTAATATTGAGCGCATATTCAGATTACTAGCAAGCATAATTCAATAGATCTACATTGAAAGTGTAGTGAAGGTGACATGTGGACATTCTTGGGAAGCTTTATTTATCACAATCTTCTTTTTTTTCGTTTTTTGTGGATAAAAGAATTATTATTTATTATCACTTAGTTGACTTAACATAGTCTAAATATAATAGGAAAAGAAGAAATTTTTAAAAAGATTGAATCTATTAAATTAAATCAATGACAAAAATTTAATTATTTTATTTTTATATTAATTAATAAAAATAAAATAATTAAATATATATAATTATATAATTTATTTTTTTTTATAGATGACGTAATAGACTAAATCCATTGAAATGAATTTACAATTACATTGAAGCATCCACCCTTTTAGTTTCCTGCTGCTTACCATTTCCACTCAGGAAAATGCAGTCTCACTAACCCTAGAACCTCCCTGGAATCTCTCCCTCCTTTTTCCTCTCTAATTTCCTCCTTATATTTATATATATAATATCCATGTGATTTGATTTCTATATGAATATTCAGTCACTTGTATATCTCCACTCACAAGCTAATTCAGAATTAATGGAGATTACTGTGATATCAGGCCAAGGCTTAAAGAACACATCTTCTGGTCCTTTCTCTCGCCGTCTCAGGCCTTTCATCACCATCACGGCTTACCCGCCGGCCTCACCATTGAGCGTTGTTAAGAATTTCCATATGTACGTAACAAGAATTGATGAGCAAGGAGGAGTCAATCCTACTTGGGGTGATAAATTTTATGTTCCTTTAGATACTGCGGCCTTTCTTGCTAACAGATATTCTTGTATATGCCTTCAACTCTACACCAAAAGGCTCATTATGGGCAGGGTCTTTCTGGGTTGGTGTCAGATTCCAGTCTCCGATATTGGTTTCCGTCCGGCGGATTCTGTTAGGTATCTGAGTTATCGGATACGGGATAAGGACGGAACAAGAGGCCATGGGATTGTCAATCTTGCTATCAAGTTAACCGGTTTTCAACCCGTCACCAGTCAAATATTTTCAGATCAAGATCAGCATCGCCATCATCAAAAAGCCTCTGAAACTTGTCAAACGGTGATTGGATTGCCGGTGACAATCTTTTCACATTTGAACACTTGCCAGCAATGAAGGAAAATATTTTGCTTCAGGTAAATTTGTATAATTATTTATGAATTAATCAAGTAAATAATTAAATATTATTTTTAAATTTAAAAATAAATTATTGGCTGGATTTATAAATTAATAAAGACATGATATGAAGTAAAGAAGCTTTGTGCATAGTTGACAAAATCTTGGCCAAGTTAAGGAGTGATGCGAAGAACCCCAATTATGGTGTAATAATTAAGGGGGGTGGTGGGATTGCTCGGAGAGTATAAAAGCAAGTTTTTAATTTTATTTTATTTTTATAAATTATTTTTTTCAAATATATATATTTTTAAAATATTTATTTAATTATTTTTATTTAAAAACAGTTTTTAAAATTCAAAAAAAAATATAAAAAATACAAATATTTTTTTAAAAGCTCTTTTCCCCAAACTAAATTTGGGGACACCGTAATTTGCCGTTGTGGATAGAGGAAGTACTAATTAATTTGGATAAAGGATTGATATCTGGTGAGAGAAAAAGACAACCAAGTATGTCCGATTATCTGTCTTTTTGCAGCGTTTCTTTTTTTTTTTTACAAGAGATCAATTAATTAAAAATTTAAATTCAAATTTCGGCTAGGTACTAAAGTAATACCAATATCCTAATCTATTTATTAATATATTAAAATTAATTTTATTTATACTGAATAAATATCTAAATGACAATAGAAAAAATTCAGAATTTGAATTTGACATTTCTGATCGCACTCTAAAATTATATTTTTGTATTTTTATTGCAGGTGTACTTGAAAAACGAAGAATTTCGTGGAATCGGGCTACTTGACTTGGTTGACTCGGTGGTTTTTCCGTTTCCCATTTTTCACGTTTGTTTTTCCTTTCAATGAACGGCACAGTCCAAAAACAATTACCAATAATAATAAGAGAGGAAAAAGAAACGCTGTTAAACTGTTTGACATGCGCAGCCGCAAACTCACCCATCGGATTCATACGTGCAAAACAGTCAACGAAAATCCATCGCCTTGCTGCTTCCGTGATTGAATTGAGAAATGTTTATAAATTCAATATTTGTGAGCCCACAGCAATATTTTAGCCGTATAATCACACATTAACTTGAGTTATAATTTAAGTTCGATTTTCTCTTTTCGATAGTCATAAATAAAGAAAGAAAAAAGTAAGATTTATGTAAATTTGGCGAGGGATCTCGAGTTTGAGACCTATCCAAACGAAAAAAATCTCAGTATTTCTTCTCGTGACGGAAATAGAAATTTCATTTAGGGGATCTAATTAGAAAAATATTGAAACAGAATAATATACATTTAACTCTACTTTCTAATTATATAAAAAAAAGAAATAAATTAAAAATCATGATTAAGAATGGCTTAAGACAACATCTACACGTAAAATACAATTAAATTATTAACGATTATGACTCTTTACATAATAAATAATCAAATAGTCATTGAAATAAATAAGAATGAACTTGAAATAAAGAAAGAAAGAAATCGAAATAGTTTAAGAAAAATGAAATGAATAAGTTTCTCTCTTTTATTTTAGACAAAACAAAAAAAAAAATTTCTTCTCTAATACAAATCCATTAAAAAAATACAAAATGTAAATATAAAAAACTTACCCTAAAATTATTAAATATTATTTTTTTTTTAAATAGTAAATATACAAAGAGTATTGAAGGCACAATAAATAGCAGAAGAATATATACTATATTAAGGCATTGTTTTAAAAAATATATATTAAATTTACTCAACTGTCACAAAAATTTTCCAAGTCCTCCCCTTTGGTACAAGACTTAGAAAAAATAAATAAATCTTTATCAATTTTAAATAAAAAGGGAAAAAAAGAAAAAGAAAAATTCTGTTTACGTGGCTTTTTATATTAAATTATTAATTTTATAGATTAGATGAGAATTGTTAGAAAAAATGGCCAAGTGAAAGTCCACAAAAATTTGGCAACCATGATCACCAGAGGTGCGAAATTATTCTGAAAGAAAAAGAGTCTCATAATGAGGAAGATTTTCCCTGGACGTATAAGCAAATTTGCAAGTTATAGAATGAAGTTCCAAAGGTAAACTAAGCAAAGCATAAGAGATGGATTATGAGGAACCCGAGAAAATGGGTTCATGCATCACAGATTCACAGGGAGAAAAGAAAAAAGAAACAAAAACCTCTCCAACCTACAAGCTATAAATCAATAAACATTTTTAAATGGATATCATAAATACCAAATAAATTTTTAGCTTTATTCACAAATGTTGGATGAAGTTTCTTATAGATACATATTAATTTTCTTCTCTTTTTTCTCATATGATGGATAGATACTTTGAATTCATGAAAGGCCTGTTTGATAATGCATTTCGAAAAAAAATATATGTTTTTTAGAAAACTTTTTGTAAATTTAACTTCTTTATATTTAAAAAATTGCTTTTAGATAGAAACTGCTTAATAAAGAAACGCCTCTCCTTTTAATGAAAGCATCACACACTTTAATGGCATCCATTATCAGAATAATGTACAGAAAGCAACCTTGCACATAATCTTCCAGAGTATAATGCATCTTCACGCTTCACTTATAGATTGGAGAATACGAAAAGAAAAACACCTTAAAACAATAAGGAAGAAAATTTATTCCTTTACCGATACATCTCTTATATATTCCACAAGAACCCTTGAACCGCTCCGTGCTAAGAAGACAGGAAAAATCTTGGATAGCAGTATACATAAATCTTTAATATGTTCCCATGACAGTAAGACGGGGGGGAAATAAATAAAGATCAAAGGAGAAGAAAAGCATAAGTGCCTCCACTGAGGTTAGCATCAGATGCCCTGAGCAACACCAACATACACATGAACTACCACAAGCCAGGGCAACAACACAACAACGCTACCGCCACAAGAAGAATAGAGAACCCTGTATTTTGTCTAACAGCTTGCTGTGGAACGACAAACTCTTGAGCTAGAACCAAATGCAGATTCAAAAGACTCGCACCATCAATCAGAATACTTCTACACTTCCTCCCTATCTCGGTTGCTACTCTTCAAGATATTGTACTTGCAGAGAGGACATGTAGCATTAATATACAACCACTTATCTACACAGGCACAGTGGAAGTGGTGTCCACAAGGAAGTTCCCTCAGCTCAATTCCATCATCATAAGCAGACAGGCAGATGCAACATTCCTACAAGTTACCACAAAGCATCATTCTGGTCATGCTAGCATTCTTAATAGATATAAACTTTTTGTCAATGGATCATAAAACGAACAGACAAAGACATATCAGGCCACAAGTATTCAGATTATTATTAAATGACCTTCTAGAAGGAAGAATAAAGGCATCCGACTACCAAAAGAAAATTAAATGAACTAAGAATAAAAATAGGTACCGCATCCTCCTCTGACAGAACATGTTCAATTGGTGAATCTGTGCCACACTCAGTCATTATGCCACCCATAGCTCCTTGCTCATCATTAACAAGCTTTTCGTTATTGCAAATTTTTCGAAATTTAAATCTCGAGAGCTGATCAATGTCTTCTTTCGATGCTCCTTCCTGTTTTAACAGGTTGAATGAAAGATTGAATGGAAACAATAAGAAAGCCATCACCAATTTGATATATAAATTAAAATAGCACACACTCCCAGCACATCTAAATGTATTGACCAAAAGTGAATACCACACTGAATTTGCAATCAAGAAGAGATTAACAGACATTCCTTAAATTTCGACTAGGATAAACTCTCTCTCTCTCACACACGCGAGATCAATACATGTTACTCCAAAACCATTTCCACACATATGATAAAATGATTATTCTAGAAACTCTAAAAAGAGGAATCTGCAGATTTAAAGCGTCAGACAAAATCCTAAGCAACATTAATTGTTGGCGTAGTCAACATTCGATTCTTCTATTAATTTTGAAAGAGAAATTTTCATTCAGCCCCTGACCCTAATGTACTTCCAGTCAGTAAATCGCACATGCACATCCAACTCTAAAGAAGATTATTTTTGAAATCTTTAAAGACAAAGGCTCTCAGCAGCTATACAAAATTCAGAAAAAGAAAATGCATAGTCAAGATGACTACCTGGTCTGCAACAGCATACAAGATTGCAATAATACATGGAAGACAGCAGCAAACAGCAATACCAACAATACATGCCAGGGCAACACAAAAAACGACAAAGAACACATCGAAACCAAGAAAAATTATGCAAAGCCTGCAGATCAAAAATCACATTGCAACCGGTAAGATTCTACAGCCATAAAACACTTCAAACTCAAACTGCAGCAGAAAGGGAGTATAACAAACCAGTAAAGTTGAGAAGAGCCACGTGCCAAATCTTGGCCACCAGCAGATACCCAGTAAAACCCAACGATCCACCAGATAAACGAGAACATTGTGTTGGCAGATTCCAGATGCTTTGCAACACTGATGTGAGAATTAAGATAAAACGAAGAATCAAAATCAACGGTCTAAACCTCACATGAAAGATATGAGGTCATACCAACACATCCCAGTTTCAGAGCAGAAATTCCAAAGAATAATAAAGGATTCAAAGACAATGAGAAATAAAATAAAATGATCGAGAAAGATGATTAAATTGCATGTCAAATATTGTTTACTATCATTCTTCTTTCAAATGTCAACATTTTCACCACTCTGATCGAGTAACTAAGGAAAATTATGTGCTTTGACGAAAAATTAGTTGCCATGTTGTTAATCTGGGAATCCATACCACCAACAAAGAGTGCACTTTTCAAATTAGGAATCATAAATTTAGATTCTAACCCGAATAAAAAATATAATACAGCATCAATTTCGAAGAATACCTGGTTTCATTTCCATCATCTTCAAGCTGTGCCAACGTAAAGTATTCCTCAGAATCCCCTCTTGATACGGAACTCGAATTCCCATCACTTCCAAAACCTCCAAAACCAACTCTCCTCCTCCTCCGCCTCCTATACTCAACACATACGCAAACCATATGCAACAAGCACTGCAACCCATACCCAATAATCCACAGCCTCAAGGGCATGCTGGGATTCTCATCCCTGCTCAATATCAGCACTGCCACAGCCACAGCCACGAACGCAAAGTTCCAGATGATGTCGAGAATCACCACGGGCTTCGAATATGCCCAATCACTCTGCCGCTCCTCCAGCTGCTCCGCAGCCGTCTCACGCACCAGCATCGAGGGCTCCCGCATCATTCGGCGGCTGCTGGCACGGCGAAGGAACCTAGCCGCGTCACGAAGGGATTGGCGGCGGCCGGATCGGCGGCCGAGAGTGCTATTAGATTCCCTATTGGACCCGGGGGAAAGCAACGGTGTCGTATCAACGATATAATCCGGGAATCGGGCAGCGGTCGGATCCCTGGTAGCAATTGAGGAGGTCGCGGATGACATTTTAGGAACTGGATAAATAACTGGAGATTGACTGATTTAGGCCATGAAATTGAGAGTAGGGATTTCAAGATTTGAGGATATGAAGAGAATTGGGCAAGGCTGCCAACTGATTGAATATTAGCGGGATTGAGATCGGAGAAATCGTGAACTGAGCTCTATTACAATGAATTTTTTTTTCTTTTTATGGTTGTGAAAATATATAGAAAGATGATGATGATGATGATGATGATGATGATGATGATGATGATGGAGTGATATGGAAAATCAAAGGGAGGAGCTGTTTTTGTTGTTTGTTGCGGGTAATTACAGTTTCACGTGGCGTTATGATTAATCATTTTATTTTCTTTTTGGGTAAATCATTTTATTTTCCCCCAACAGAAACACAATCTCAAAATCCATAATTTGTCATTCACATTTGGACAGTTGGGCAGGCGGTTTTGAATAATTTATAGATTTTTGTTTAATTTATTATTTAATTATTTAAATATAATTTATGAATTTTGTAAAATTTTTTATCTACAAAAATTTGTTTTTATTGTTGAAGAATTTAATTTTTCACTTTTGATAAAAAAATTAAGAAATTATATCTAATACATTAATAATATTCTATATTTTTAATTCTAAAAAATTAAAAATTATTTTTTTTTAATTTTAAGTAATTGCTTTATTATTATTATTATTATTATTATTATTAAAAATAATTTTTAACAATATAATTAAACATTATAATATATAATAACTTTATTTTTCAATTCTTAAAATAATCAATTTTTTTTTAATTTTAAGTATACAGTGAAATTGATTGTATATGTTTAATTAATAATAAAGTATCAATATTTAATAAATTGTGGTTATTAAACTAAATATAAGTGTAACTATATTATTAATTCATAAATTTTATAGTCAAATCAAAATATAAAATTTTTAAAATTCATGAATTTTATAAAATATATTAATTTTAAAATCTGTCGATCCAAATGGTAACTTTAAAAACAAAAAATCCATAAATTTGCTGTTTATCAATTATTTATTTAAAAATTTAAAACCTCTCCTTGTGGTTTTTTTACTTTCTTTCTTGACGATTCATGACCTTTTCCCATGATTAATTAAATGTTACATTGTGGTATTATTAAAAAGCTAATTATAATTACTAAATTTTTAATTTAAAAAAATAGTATCCATTGATGAATTAAATGTTTAATTCAAACCCGTTTAAATTCTTATAAGTAATTCTATTAAGATTTTGAGACAGATACGAGTAAAGATTTTAGAGTATCCGCTACCCTATTATATATATAAGATATATTTTATTGTAATTTATTGAATGTAATGATATAATTAATTATTTTTTATGTGTTGTTAAATTAAAAATGTAATGGAAGTTAAAAATTTGAAATATAATTTTTCTATCTTAATGTAAAATATTTAAATTTTATTGTTTTAATATTATTTTTATACGATTTGATGAATTATTTTAATTTAAATGTATTGAAGTCATTTATAATATATTGTTTGTATAATTTTTATTAATTTTTAATTATTTATTTAGTAAACGGATTTGAGTAATTAAACGGATAATATTAATAGAATTTGAGACGGATACAGATAAATGTATATATAATTGGGTTCGGATTCGAATAGAGCATTTTTTGTGGATACTTTAGTTGTTATTATCTCTATTCACAAAACAAATCAAAATCATAAATCCACAAAAGTTTAGTATATTTTTAATTATATTAGGTCCTTGATGCTTAATCGGATATCAAACACATCATAAACTTTTCTTGGTATGTAAATTAAATCAGTTTTTAAAATTTACCCCATATAACTTTATATTAGAAGTCTATTTTCAGATCTTATATTTTAGACTTCTGATTCTTTTACGCTTCTAACTTAAATTTTAGGTTATTTGTTAAGAGCATTGATTCAGTCACTGTATACATACAATATTTTGAACGTATGTGACCTAATTAAGTTCTTCAAATTAAAAATATAAATGAAAAAAGAATGTTGAGAAAAAGCAAAGTCAGAAGGTGAATTTTAATTCGGACATCTCATGTCATGTCTTCATATGCTTTAATAGTAAGACAATCTACCGAGTCAACCCACGAGTTGCATAATATATAGTTTTTGGCTGAAAAATTAAAGTCAGCTGAAATTAAGAGGAAGTGATGGTTCGAAAAATATAAATAACAAGTAATCAATTTTCCACACAAGAAATCAGAAATTCGTCAACTCGAATAATCTTTAGATAGGCAACTAATTTAGTTCAACAAAAGTGACTTGTAAACCATTCAGAATTAGCTCAATATGTATAATTACTGCGAATTTCAACTGTGAATTATGTCGAAAAAATTCTTGAAGTAAGGCAAATTAAATTTAATTAATGAAAATCAATGTGATTTCTGTATTGCAATATATGACTGACATATATAATAGTATTGACATTTCTATAGTAATTGTCAAAGTAAGCTCTTTCTCAACAAGTTTAACAAATTGCTGTTAATTACCAACAAAAAAAAAAAAAGATAACCCAAGAAATTAAATTGAAGAATATAAGCGTCACTAGTTCTTTTTTTTACTTTTTCTGCCCTAATTATTATTGGAGTTAATTTCATCCCCAATCAATAAGTTCATTTTCTAATTACAATTCAGTTACAAAAGAATTTTTTATAATGGAAAAAATATATAAATTCTAAGAATTTAATTAAAAATCATATTATTTAACCTGTTTTGACTAGTCACAAACTGAAAAAATGAGGTAGAATGTCACATGCTTCTGAAAAGGTGAGATAAAATATCACATAGTGCTAGAAAGATGAAATGAAATATCACGTGATTTTTGTGTTAAATTGATTTCAAAATTTTTCATTATAATTTTTTTTATTGAATTGCAACTAAGATGAAAATTCTGATGTGAAAATTTTGACTAATTAATAAAGGTATTTGAACAAAAAAATATAAGGGATTCATTAATGTGAACGTTGTCTCTATACAAATAATGAAAAAAAAAAGTGAGTGTTGTGATTAAGGGATTGGAATCAACTTATATTCGGTCAACTTATATTCGGCCAATTTATGGGTACATGATTAATAATTAAAAAACGAAGTAATTAACAGCCATAGTAGGTGCATCTATAGACTTAAATTAAGATTCAAGTTCGATTCTCTCTCACCTTGTGAAAAAAAAAAAAAAAAACGGAAGTAATTTATATAAGATCTTTTATTATTTTATATAACATTAAAATAAGAAAAACACACATAATAGACTTGCATACAATTTTCAGAAACAGACAATCGCAATATTAAATCTGACCAATTAATGGCATAACATAAATCATTACATTAGTTTTGACTCTGGAAAATCAGTTAACAACATTGCAGAACCTTCGAATTTCTCCGGCAGAACCGGTAAGAGGGTCAAGATCTCCCATCTTTTGCATGGCAGAGGCAAAATTAGACCTGAAAATTGATCCATCCCTCACATACTCATTAACAATGCTATCTGTTGATCCGCCGCTGAAGAGCTCTTGATCCGATTGAAGCAGTCCCTTTCTATCCACAAGATTTCTGTAATAACTGTTGTCAAATGTATTCGGAGTCACCGAATCAAGTGGTGCAAGGTTTGCATTTCCTGACCCGTCAGCTGGACATGGCAGCTCTTCTCTCAGCTTCCTAGCAAATTCAGCCTCGATATCGCTTCCATTACTGTTAACCCTTGCTCGGAAGCTGAAACATCTTGCTTGCCCAATTGTATGTGCTCCTTCATTAATTTATTATTACAATTAAAATTTAACATAATATAATGATCAATTTAATATATTAATAATTGAAATTTTTCTAAATTTCTACCTGAAAGTGCAACCATATCTCTTTGATTTAGATTCTTGCTACTGAACAAGGAAATCAGTTCGCTGAGAGTGTTTGTAAAGCGAGGAAGGTTCAGGTCAGCTAGGTCTCGGCTTGCACTTGTTGAATCTCTTCTTCCAAGCTTCACAGCCCATGATGGTCCACCCGCCTGTTTTTATATACCTAAGCTTTAGACAAACTCCTAACTGATAAAGACACAGACTTGACGAAGAATGTAAATAAGAATGTTTTGCCGCAATTCGGAATTCTGCTCTACACGCTCTCTGGATATCAGATTAAAAACAAACAAATAAAAGAAAAGGAGAGATCGATTGTTAAAGCCACATACCGCGACAGATGCATAGCGAGCTGCAAGGGCGACGATGTCAGCGCATGAAACAAC
Source organism: Balakata baccata (assembly GCA_949630135.1). Lineage (NCBI taxonomy): Eukaryota > Viridiplantae > Streptophyta > Magnoliopsida > Malpighiales > Euphorbiaceae > Balakata > Balakata baccata. The sequence goes on from CATIWF010045415.1 coordinate 32,516, forward strand.
ACCAGGACATCGACGCTCTAATTGAGCCTTAACATTCTCAATGACATCGAATCCTCTAATAGAATTGGCATTGTTCAGTGAATTTTTCTCGCCAACCATTGATGCTGTATCATCCAGCAACACCGAGCCATCACAACCCTGCGCTACAAAAATCAATAATCAATGCCTGAATCTTGATTTATTTACTAGCAAATTACCCACAAGTTTAGATTACTTGAACAAAGCAATCATGAAAATGAAGGCGAATGAGCGAAGCAGCCATTCTCCGTTCGCTCGAGACTGCTGCACTAATAGCTGCCCTTACGGTGCTGAGCGCAGAAGGGCATCTACTGTTATAGAAGTTTTCATTAGAAAGCTGCGCTTGACATAGCAAAACCCATAAATTCATCACCAATATTGTTAAAACCATCCATGCAAAAGATGATCGACAAGCCATTTACTGGTTTGATTCTTAGTTACAGAGAAGAGAATATGTGTTTATAAGAGAATAAGTATGCAGAATAAGCACAAGTCATTCCTCTATTTATATTGCCCTATCACAATAAAATGTCAGCTTTCCTCTACATTAGTCAGCCGTATTATTGAGAAATTTTTTACTACATCCGCATAAATTACTCCGGGTCAACGATGGCATATGGCATAAAGAGGTTATGTCTCTTTTTAATAATCTCAAATTCGAAACTTTTTTGAGACAAAATAATAATAATAATTTAATCACCGATCTAAATATATGCATATTATATTTATATTAATTAATAAAAATAAAATAATTAAATACATATCATTATATAATTGGATTTATTTAAAAATAACACTCAAAATTTATTGACAATAAAATGTCAGCTTTCTTCTACATTAGTCAACCCTATTGTATTATTTGGGAGTTTCAATGAAATTTCTTAATCTCTTATTTAATATATCCTTCGTTTCAACGAGTTTATTCATTGTTTTAGTTGTACAGGAATTTTTACAATATCTTTGAAATTATTAAAGCAAAAGATAGAGTTAGAAAAAATTATTTATATTGTTTCATAGAATGGACATATTCATTGAAATGAATTTTCTTCTCTAAATTAATAAACTCATTCATACAAAGGAAATATTTTCAAATCAAGAATAAATATAATGGCCATTGGCCAAACCCTGGTGTTTCGTTAAGGAACGCCACCGAAAGATAATTAAAATTAATATGTATCGATGCTCAAGAGGCTTCAGCTTTTTGGTGGCCACATTTTTTATTATTTATTTTTTCACGTATTCAATAATTTGTATTTGAATTGAATAAATTAATTAAAAAATAAATATATTTCTTCTAAAATTTTAGCAAGAATTCAAAACCTGTAATTAGGAAAAAAAAATTTATCATTCCATCTCAAATTTTACTTTTTTTTTTCCCCTTAATAATATATATAAAATTAGCAATTAAGTAGAGAATTCCGAATGATTGAAAATTCAAAGTCCGAAGCTTAATTCCTTTCTTTTTTTTTTTTTTTAAATTTGTGTATTTGTCTCCATGCATGCCTAACTAGTTTATTCTTTTTACACGTATTTATATATAAATTCTTTTTATTTGCTTCTAGATATGTAGATGGGATAGGGCATGGATTCGGTATTGGTGGGGACTTTTATATAGTAACATGATATTATAAATATTTATAACAACATAGTAATTAATAATATATATACTAGATCTAGCTTATCTACATCTTATTTATTTATAAAATAATTTATTTGTGTTTGTTTTTTGTCATTTCGTCATATTGGTGTGTCGTTTGGTTCTGTCATCTGATTACTATGTTTTATTTCTGTTATCTTATTGCAATATTTTTGTGTGTGGGTGATTCAGACATATAAAATATATTCGATCCAACACAGATAACAAATCAGATTATGGTCGTCAGTATGTTACAGAACTGGAATCATAGGCATTCTAGTCATTATAATATTATAAAATTTTTAGACTTTGAGCCGATTTATTATGCTATTATGAATACTGTGAATTTTTTCATTATTTCATTCTCTATGATTTTTAGCGGATTTGTATCTGTTTCTATCGATGTATTGCTATAGTTTGAATCAATACAATTATTTTTCTTATAAAAAATAAAATAAAATAATATATATCTATATATATATATATATATACTAGAGATAATGATAATAAAAAATATATAAAATTAAATTAAAATAGTAGTAGGCATTTATAATCTAATTCATTTAGTACTTTTTTATATATGATTACTAAAATTAGATAAATTTACTAGGTTAATAATCGTGGTATTGTTTATAATTTTTTTTACCTGAAAAGAAAATAAATTTTATCAATTTTTTTATTGGTAAATAATAAATTTTATTTTTCTTTGGTTTAATTTAATTTTAAAATTTTGAAATACAAATTGCAATAGATGATTAAAGAGCTGCTGAGCCGAGTATAATGCAGGTTCAAGAGTTGGGGGCCCATTAAGTTGTTGGAAAGGCTTCGACTTTGGGCTTTTAAAGTTGTAAAATTGCTACGCGCCATAGATTGAAACGACACCATTTCGTCCCCCGGTTTTTTTTTTTTTTTTTAAAGGGTCCCCCGGTTTTCGTTAGCGTTAAATTGACGACTTGCTGGTTTAGGGTTTCTGAGACTGTTTGAGCACCAGCAGAGCGGCAACGCCATTATCCACCTTTCGTCATGGTTCTCAAGTAAGCTTCTTTCTCGTTCGATCTCCTTTTCAATTTAATTCGTTTTACTTTTATTGATTATTAACTTTATAGATCTCTGATTGAGTGCCGAATCTTTTCGTGTTCATGTCTCCAATCACTTGATTGCAAATCGCATGAAAATCTGCGACTTGTAGTTCAATGAGCTTCTTAGCTGTTTTTGGTCATTATCATTTGTTAATTTGTAGTTCAATGAGCTTCTCAGCGGATTTTTTTTCCTTCCATTTGTAGTTTGAGCTTCTTATACGTTTTTGGGGATTATTATTTGTTTAATTTCTGTTCTTGTTTTTGTTGTTAGAAAGTATAAATCTTTGTTAGATTTCTTATCTTCCAATATTTTCCCCTGCATTTTGTTGTAATAGGTGTTACTGAGTTTGGTTTTATGAGCTCTTTTGTTGGGTTCCTGATTTCTAATATGTTACTTGATAATGGCATTTCAGGACCGAGCTTTGCCGCTTCAGTGGTGCCAAGATTTACCCTGGGAAGGGTATCCGATTTGTTCGTTCTGATTCACAGGTTACCAATCTTTCCAGATTCCTGATTGATTCTGTATTTAGACATGCAATTTGCTGCTTTAATTTCATTACCATAAGGATCACCTAGATGCTAATTTGATCTTTGATTGATAAAGGTTTTCCTCTTCGCCAATTCAAAATGCAAGAGGTACTTCCACAACCGCCTGAAGCCTTCAAAGCTTACATGGACTGCAATGTACAGAAAACAACACAAGAAGGTCTGTTAATTTGAGATGCTCTCTTTTGCTTTCTCCTTTTGCTTCCCGTTATATGTTCAAAAATGTTAATACTTTTGTCATTATAGGACATTGCTGCTGAGGCTGTTAAAAAGAAACGCAGGACCACCAAGAGACCATATTCTAGGTCTATAGTGGGTGCTACCTTGGAGGTCATACAGAAGAGGAGAACTGAGAAGCCTGAGGTTCGGGATGCTGCTCGTGAAGCTGCTTTACGGTATGATTTTTATTCTGTTATGCTTTTCAAGCATGATGTCCTTTGTCTCTCTTGGCCTCCTAAGATATCCAATATGAAGTACCATGTTCTTGACTTGTTCGATTACCTCGTGATCCAGTGAAATAAAGGAGAGGATCAAGAAAACCAAAGATGAGAAGAAGGCAAAGAAAGCTGAGCTTATGTCCAAGACACAGAAGACCCAAACCAAAGGCAATGTGGCCAAAGGTGCTGCACCTAAGGGCCCTAAACTCGGCGGCGGTGGTGGAAAACGATGATTTGTGTTCTTTTCTATCAATGAAGTAGCACAAACAATTGAAAATCGTCTTTATGCGCTTTTCTATGGGCCCTAAGCTCGGTGGCGGTGGTGGAAAACGATGATTTATGCTCCTTTCTATTAATGAAGTAGCACAAACGATGATTTATGCTGGATACATTTTTGGTTTTGTAGTCAGATATTTCTTATTAGGATCTTCTGGATGATCTTATATTTGGAGCATTGTTCTATTTATTTGAAAGGTTTTTGAAAGCATCATCTGTTGACTTGATTAGTAACATAGTCATTCTTAGCAGCATATTCACCCATCACCAGATTCCTAAGTCGACATGATGCTCCAAGAAGAGCACTCCGTATAAGTACGCTGGATTTCATCTGTGAAAGTTCTATCAAATCTCTGGCTTCTTTCAAAAGATCAGTGCGGTAGAGGTCTACCATACAACCATAATGTTCGATCTTTGGTGCCAGGCCATATTCTTCACTGATGAGTAGAAAATATTTTTTGCCATCCTCAAGGAGCCCTGAATGTTATGTCAACTGGTTGAATGTTGGACCTCAACATGTCTGAAAACATATCTAGTGCTTCTTTGCCGTAACCATGAACGCCAAGATTGTGAATTCTCGAATTCCATGTCCCAACATCCTTCTCCTTAAATACTCTCAAACGCAGAAAGAACCTTCTCAATGTTTCCACACACTTTGCAAACATATCAACCAAAGCAATTCCTAAAACAGCAGTAAGCACGCTTACCATAGCAAACCCATTCAGTTCTATTTCAGCCTTTGGCACTTCTTGAAATGTCTGTAGTACTTCTCTATATCTACTGTCTCTTGCATACCCATCAATCATCGAACAATTCTTGAGCATCCTCCGGTAGACCGAAGAGGAATGCTAAGCGCATTTCATTTTTCAACACTCTCCAACACTCACCTCTTGATTAGTTGGAAAAGAGAGAAAATAATACTTTTCATTTTTCAACACTCACCGGCACTCACTCCCTTATTGGTTGATGAAGAGAGTAATTTTTAAAAATATTTTTTTTTTGGTTATCTCATTATTTTCTCTCTTTCACAACTAATCAAGACATGAGTGTTGAAAAATGAAAAGTATCCTTAGCATTTCTCTTAAATTGAATTCAATATACCTATCAGTCATCGAGTTACAAAATCAACTTTTTAAATATTTTTTGACCCTACACCTGGCTCCGCCTTTGATATATATGCCATATATCACATGTCTTATAATATATATAATTTTATCTAATAATGAATCATTTCGTAATTATAGTCAACTTCAGTATTTGACACAAGACAATATAAGACAAGAATGTTGCCGGAATTGAATTGTATCAACAGTTAATCAACAACCTTAGGCCTTAAATGTTCTGAGACAGCATAGAAATATCCAAAAATTTGTCCAATGGAGTAGTCTACAAATGACGACAATGCAAACTCTAAAAATTTTCCACAGCCATTGCTAATGAATTAAGAACAGAAACCATTAGAAAATTTGGAAATTCTGGATTGAAAGAAGTTGGCCTTTAACACAAGGCTCGTGATTCTATTGGTGGGACAATTACAAAGGGTGTCATTAAATATTTTATTGGGTGGAGTATTTGAAAAGGGTAATTTAGAGGCACAAGACATTTGGCAATTGAGAGACTTACCATCAAATTTGACATATTATATTAGAGCTCTTTTAAAATTTAAAAATTATGCTATTTGTTTTTTTAATTTTATTTTCGTTAAATTATATAATATTTTTATTAAATTTTAAATTATTTATCGTTAGTCATAAAAAATATATTTTTTTTATAAGAAATATTAATATAACAGGTCAAATCTTAGGAGGGTTAATAATTCGATAGTTCAGCGGATACTAATATAATATGTCAAATTTAAAAAAAAAATAGTAATATTTTATTTATTTTTCTAATAAAAAATAAAACGGAATGATATATTAATATAATATAATGAAAAAATAGTATATATTTTAAATTTATAAGAGAGTAGCTTCTAAGCATTGGTTTTATATCCAACAGCCAAAATGGCAACTCATACGCAACAAAACAAAAGGCAAAGAAAAATTGCCAAAAAACTTGGTCTTGTTTTGCAGACAACACGTCATATATTATTGCATTTGCACTTGATTGATTCTTCACGCTGTGTTGTTGTTCGTTCATCTTTTCCTTCCCTCTTCTTTACGCCATTGTCGACAATTCTCAAGTCTTTCCTTTATTACCCTATCCTATCCTATCCTATCCTATCCTCACTTTTGAATTAGGATAACTCTCATAAGTGATGCGAAAAATGGACAATAATTTGAAGGCCTCATTATTAATAAAAGATTCAACTTTAGAGTATATACATGAATGAATTGGTGCGATGCTTTTCTAATTTAACTAAAAATTTTAAATTCGAACTCTAAATTTAAAATTATTTAAAAATATTCGTTTATAGTTATATTCGGCACGCTTTAAATTAGTTACAAAATTCCGACTCTATATTAAAAACAAAAAATAATGCAATAACACCCTTAAAGGATGAAAAAAAGAGCCACTTTTATTTAAATGCCAGAAATATATTCAAAGGCACAGATGGCAGACAAAAATTGGTTTCTCTTTTTCGTTTAATTAGAACTTAAACTAAAACAATTATAATTTAGAACAAATTACACATAACGTCCTCAAGTCTTAACAAATTATAATTAGAAATAAATTTTTAAAAAATTAACAATGAACTAATGATTAGAAAGATATAGACTTGAATATACTAACAGTATTGTAATTACAGTCATTAGTAATTAGGAATACATGGACTTAAATATACTGGCAGTACTGTAATTACAGTAGTTGGTAATGAGCACAAGCTCTAAATTTTTATTCAAAAATATTACACTAGGTAATTCACATAAAAACATTTCAAACATAAAAAAAATGATGAAGTATATTGCATTGTAATATTTGAAATTTATACAGTATTGAATGAAGAGACGTTATCATATATTAAAAAAAAAATCATAAAACATTTCAAATATAACAAAATCATGTGATATATTGTATTGCAATATTTAAAATTTACACAGCGTTGAATAAATATACATTATTTAAAACGACATGGAGATTCGAGATTAGTTTTCTAAAAGTTTTGTTTTTGGAGGGTTATGTATAATTTATTCTTTTAGCCAAAAATGCATAATCACTATTTGGGCATATGTCACTCTCAGCTTTCCAATTGGCATTTAAATTGCCATATTTCCCATTCAATCTTATGTCACTCCCATTTATCAATTCCTCTCCCTAAGGAACACTTAGTTCTAATGAGTAATGACCACACACCACCTCAGTCATCCAATTAAAAATAATAATAAAAAAAGAACAGAAATAAAAGAATTTCCTTGTTTCATTCCATTTATTATCATCTATATAAAATAATAAATTCAATCATTTCTTTATAAATTTATTCATAAATTTAATTTAAATAAACATTATTAATAAAAAGTTATATAAAAAAAAATCTGAACCAATGTTATTAAATCTGGACTGAATTGACCGGTTCAATCGGTTTAATTGGAAACTAATCTTGATAAATTTTTTACTGCTAATCGGAAATGTATTAATCTTATCAGAAAACCGATTAACCAGCCAGCTGAACCGCAAACTAACTGATTTTTTGTAGTTTGATCGGTTAGAAAATAATTATTCATAAAATAGTTCATTCAATTATTGAACTTGTGCCTGTGAAGATGTGTCTCACTTAGCCAACTGAACTGTGCATGCTCAATTGGTTCCTTATTCACCAACTTTAATAATAATGGGTTCCAGCATCCAAAATATATTTAAGTAATAAAACTTAAATTTAAATTTAAATATTAATTATTATTATTATTATTAAACTTTATTCGATAAACTTATAGATTATTTTTATTTATGTAAAAAAATTTATTTAATTGAAAAATAAATTCTATATAAATAATGATATTTTTTTGCTAAAGCATTTTAATATTAGTTATAATATATATTCACTAGTTTTTAACTATTCACATTATTTAGAAAAAAATAATTGAAAATTTTTGAAAATTTAATTGTTTATGTTATCACAACATTTTTACATAAATTACTTTTAAAGCTATTTTAGTTTCTGATAAAAATATTATTTTAGTTGATAAATAAATTTATTGTATATTTTTAAAAATTAAAAGTATAAATGAATCAATTTTACTATCATCAAAATAATAAATAAAATAAAAATATAATTATATTTTTTATATATTGTAAACATGATTATATATTAATTTGAATTATAGATATTAGTATTTAAACATATTATTGTGCATAAACAAGTTTAGCATAAAAATATTTTATATTTTATTATATTGATATTGTTAAAAATTATATTTTGATAGAACTTTATTTTGACCATTATTTATTAATTTAAATTATAAATATTATTCTCAATATATTATTATATATAAAATATGTATATTAAATATTATATTTTAAAAGAATAATAATTAACCAGTTTGACTCCCATTCCATTTCAATTGAATCTGTTTTTTTCATTTTGTTGGTCGGACCGAATTTCTCAAACGCCTACATTCTCGTGATGTAAATGTGATGAAGGGTATCAGAAACACCTCCAGCATAACACACAATCGACACGCACACCACCTACAAAACAGGCAATCATTCCCACGTTGTAAACCCACGAAGAGACAGATGTCAGATGTGTATATATATGTTCGTGGATCGATGTGTTAAATTTAAATCCCTTGAAAATTTAAATCTTGAAATCCCACGAAGAAATGAAGCTTCTGCCCTCTCTGGGTTTTCCTTCACCGACTTCCCTTACAATTCAAGCCACTTCTTCTCTTTCCGGCTTTTAGTACGTATAAAAACTCGTTCGAATTCTTAACTCTCCCCAAATTTTATTTGTTTCGATTCTAGAGACGAGAGAATGGCTAGTGAAGATCCTGAGAAAGGAACTAAGAACAGAGGATATTATAGCAACAATCCCAATTCCTATTATGTTGAGACCTCGGATAAGCAATGGACTTCATGGTTGATTCCTATCTTTGTTGTTGCTAATATTGCTGTGTTCATTGTGGCTATGTCTGTCAACAATTGTCCCAAAAACAATCTTGGTACTGAGGGTCGCTGCGTCGCCAAGTTTCTTGGCAGATTCTCGTTTCAGCCTTTGAGAGAGAACCCTCTGTTTGGTCCTTCTTCTTCCACGTGAGTTTTTCTTTTGGATGCTTAAATTGTTGATTTTATTGGTATTCTGATGTGGGTTTTGATTGGTTTCTTGATTTGGATTCTTTCTGCATGAGCTTATGCTTTTGGAATTCTGCAACTTAAGCTTTTTAATTTCAGTTGCTATATCATTTGGACGGGGGAAATTCTCTTTCTGTAGTTTTAGCTCGTTTTTCCCTTTAGAAATTGATTCTTGGATAATTGTGTTCTCCTCCTCTCCCCTTTGATGGTTTCTTGTATAATCTTAGGGTTAATGAGTTCTTATACCGATAGAGGTGATGTAGTTGAGAATCAAGACAGAATGGGGTTTTAAATTTTTACAGAAGGTGTAAGATTAAATTTAACATTTTTGCATTGGTTGAACGCATGGATTATTATAACCTGGTGAGTTGATTGGTGATGTGATAATATGGGAAAGAATCTCCATCTGACTTGGGATTAAGGCAAAAGAATAAGCAAAAATTGATGTTACTTTTGGTCGGAATCTGGAAGTACCAAATTTTTGGGAATTTTTGCAATTTAAGTTTTAAATCATTGCCTCCTGTATTAATATGTGGCACATTATGATCTTCCTTGTTATGTTGGATTTTATTGGAGTTTTCTTTTTATAATATGTAGCTGTATTCTGATCTTTTTATTTCTTTATTTTGCTCTACATATATAGCATACACAATTTGCTTTTAGACACATTAGTGCCTAATCAAAAGATTTTGACTAATATTCTTTGGCTCGTTATGCTGCACTTTACTAGTGGTGAACTATTGTTCTCCTAACATCTTGAATTACGCTTCTTTCATATTGATTGGTAGAGAATAGCATGAGTTATGACTTTTAAGCTTAATTCTGTTTATAATGCAGACTGGAAAAAATGGGAGCCCTGGAATGGGACAAGGTAGTGCATCAGCATCAAGGATGGAGACTTTTCACCTGTATGTGGTTGCATGCAGGGGTTATTCATCTGCTTGCAAATATGTTGAGTTTGATCTTTATTGGGATTCGCCTTGAGCAGCAATTTGGATTTGGTACATTTTCTTTCTATAAATGTTCGAATTTTTGCATCAAATATGGCAGTAATTTATACAGATCTGAATGCAAACATTCTGACATGTTCTCATATAATCTTGCAGTAAGAGTTGGGATGATCTACCTATTTTCAGGACTTGGGGGGAGCTTATTGTCGGCACTCTTTATTCAGCAGAACATTTCTGTGGGAGCTTCAGGTGCTTTATTTGGCCTTCTCGGGGCAATGTTGTCAGAACTTCTTACTAACTGGACAATCTATAGTAATAAGGTATCCTGCCAATCCATTGAAATGGTGTTATATAATGATTTATTTGTAGAAACAAGCCTTTCAGTAATCAAATTTTCTTCCATTGAGGCGCATAATATATAAATCTTGCTCTTGCAGATTGCAGCTCTATTGACTCTTGTGATCATCATCGCCATCAACTTGGCTGTAGGAATTCTTCCACATGTCGACAACTTTGCACACATTGGAGGTTTCTTGACTGGTCTTCTTCTGGGTTTTGTCGTACTGCTACGTCCACAGTTTGGGTGGTACTCGAGCCGTCATCTTCCTGCTGGTGCTCGTGTGAAATCTAGGCACAAGGCTTACCAATACGTGCTCTTATTGGTTGCCCTCGCTTTACTTGTTGTTGGGTGAGTTCTATAAATTTCTTCTTGCATCGAAATGAATGGTATTGATCTTTTGCAATTGTTCCTAAATGACTAGTTATGCAAACCACAATATCAGAATTAGCAAGGCTAGAGAAACTAATTTATTGATGTTTCCTTTCTATGCATGCTGCAGTTTCACAGTTGGATTGGTGATGCTGTTTAGAGGAGTGAATGGGAATGATCATTGCAGATGGTGCCATTATCTAGGTTGCGTGCCTACCAGTAAATGGAAATGTGATAATTGATGGGAGTCCTCTTGTTTCTTGGATAAAAATGTTGGAACCTTGTTATTGGATTTTTTTTTTCTCTCTAACCTTTTAGCTGATTTCTATTTATGGTTCATTTGTTCATTTGTTTTTATACGTTCACACCTGTAAATGAATAATGTATGGCAATGGCACTGGTAATTTGGACGTGAAAGAGTAACGTTATGTTTTCTGATTGCACTGCAGTCATCTCGAATCTTGAATATTGATGTTCCTCTGTGTATAGTGTTACCACTCCTACTGGATATGTCCCAAATAAGCCCAGCCCAAAAAGGATAAAGGTCAAAATGGCGTGGCCCGGACTAGAACCGGAGACCTTCAGTGTGTTAGACTGACGTGATAACCAACTACACCACGACTCCTCTGCCAACTTAAGTGAATTTCTCAAAGAATCCAAATGTTTTTTGCAGAATAAAAGAAAAAAGAAAAGAAAGCAAAAACCCTCTGGTTATACTGCAATTTGAAAATATAGATAGAAAATACAAGGGCATCTTTTAGAAGAATTAGCATGTTATTGAGGTACACAATACAGCATAATGCAAATTCTGCATGGCCAAGTGTAAAATAATTGAGAAGAATGAGAAACTCAGTGGTTGAAAAGGACCATAACATAACATGAGCTGAAACAGAAACTTCCCAACTCATGATCTACGCCCCTAGTCAATGTTCCCATTTCTGCCTGCGGTTGGTGCGACTGATGAGTTGTATTAATTGTCCATACGGGACCGTAGGGCCGTAACCATTTACTGGCTCTGAGTTGGAAGTTGGGAGGGTAAGCACCACAACCACCAACATCATCTCCTCAATGGAGTGGGAATGCTATCTTCTCGCAAATCTTGCGTGCGCCATCCCTGCATATGACAATATTAACCTTCATGGATTTACCATATTCCAAATGTCCTCCCTCATACAATTAAACACTGCATATCCATTTGATTTAATAAAGTCTGGTCAGAGTTTGCATTAACCTGAAACACATCTTACAAAAACTAAGAAAGTTACAAAAGTATTCCACTAAGTTGACATCAGTTAGGTCAAAGATTAGTAGCTCCTAGAAAACCTAAAACCCCTGTAAATTATGTATTAGTAACTCTGCCCCATTGGCATTCCAAGCCTGTCCAAGCGACCAGAGCCCGGGTATGCTTTACTGATAAAGCTTGCACGCAAGGCAAAAGCTCTCTGTGCACTGCTTGATCTTGCTTCACCAAAGACATTCATCGAGTACCTCTTTGCTGAACTTGATCTCTCATAATTATGCCTCTGTTTTGGAGCACTAAGAGATCTCACTTTAGCCCTCGAAGATTCGGTGTAAGACATGTAATTTGGGTAGTAGTCTGAGTAAAAACTCAAAAAGCTTGCTGAGCCGTCACTCTTGCTAGGGGTGAAGGGACTTCTACCACTTCCACCCCTTGATGAAGAGTAGAATTGTGGGCTATTTTCAGCAGTGCAGAAGGCCTCCTTATCCTCGTGGGAAATTTTAAATGGAGTTCCAGCTTGGAATTCACCGGACAAAGGACTTGGAACTGTTCGGTGGGTCATCGAGTCTTTGGATGTTGTGAAGCTATAACTATATTGATCTGAAGCCAGTGCGTGCATATTAGAGTGGAAAATGTTTCTTCCCTTAGGAGTGAAATGGGGTCTTACGGTATCTATTTCAAGGATTTTGTCACTCTTCTCATCATCTATATTGCAAGTTCTTGCCAAAGGCACCCTTTGCTCCCATGGTCTTTCATCCATTAGACTTTCTGACCAATTAAAGGATAAGTGTGCTTTTTCTTCACCGCCTATTGACCTGCCATTAGATTTTGATCCAGTTCTCTGCATATTTGAATTCAGTTTATCAGGCTTGGATAATAGTATTACAAACAATTCTCCAAAAATGCAACTCAGGAAGGATAACCAGGATACCTTGAGCATTGATGATTGTTCATATTTTCTGCTCCTAGCCCGGATTGCATTTTCAAATTTCTCAGGGGTTGGTGGACCCTGAAAGTAGTTCGAAGTATAAATATGGTCAACAGCTAAAAATTAATAAATAAACTATCAAGTTTATGACACCAATTGGCAAATTCAATTGAGCATTACAAGGCCAAGAAAGTAATAGATAACTCCCACGGCCTTCAGGACAGTGATTGGCGATTTGATGTTAAGTGAATTCCCCATAGAACGTAAATGCAGGGTATAACTCCATTCAACCAATCAACTATCCTTGCAAATATAAACATTATCACCCACTAAAGTATGCACATTAATGTATATTTCTGCATTGATTTGATGAAAGAACATTGGCATATTGATGTGTTATTAACTACTTTCATATTTCCTGTCAAATTTGGTTCAAAACCCATAAATTAGTACATGCACTGAAAAGTTGCCAAGAGCCTCAGAGAAAAAAGAAAAGAAAGGAAGGTCATCTCAAGCTCTAAAGAAAAAGGAGTCCACATCCAGTCATGCGTATTAGTTCACTTCTCAAAAAGTTGAAGCAAAAGAATGTAAACATTGGAGGGGAATTCGAATATTTCCTTACAGGGTGGTTAGAATGAGAAGATTTGCCACTTGAATGTGAAGATTCAGAGATCTGTACACGTCCTGCACGGGCTCGTGCCTGAACTCTCAATAATGCTTGCATTCTATGAGGCCAATCTGCAGTTTGCTTCCTCTGAATATGACCTCTAACAATTGCCTGAAGCCGGACTAATGCTTTTAAAGCTCGCAACGCCCTCCTTGCCTTAAAGATATACACAAACAAAATCACTAAAAATACTAATTTATCCACAGCATATTTCTCATTTCATACGTCAGTTACTATATGATGATAGTCTATTGTAGAATGCTTCACTGCATTATAAACCGCATAAATTCAAGTAAAATCTTCTTACATATCACCAAATAAGTAAATATTCAATAATTTTAAATATTTTCAAATTATCACTAAGTGGCAGAAAGTAAAACATCTCAAAGTTCAACACAGACGAATAAGGATTGCAACTATGCCAACCGTTCTGATTACACTTCAAGACATCAATTATACAGTAGGCCAGAGTAGATGAATTGATATTTGACCGATTTGATTTATACACCTAATACATTTAATAACTATTAAATGCCAGTGTTCCATTAATGATAGAGGTTCCATTTGAAGACATTCTAAAATTAAAATAATGGCGCCAAGGAAAAACATGAAAAAAATTCAAAAGAAAGAAAGCCTTAGCAGAAGAAAGAATTGCAAATGAACACATCGGGGAGACAGGGACATCTCACTAACCAATCCCAACTTCACTATACCCCAAAAAGTCTTTCATTAGCACTTAAGGAAACACGCACTCCTTTTCTTGCTTTGACCCACCATTTTCCATCCTCTACGACTTGATTTACCGACCCATGACGCTAAAAAGTATTACTAACATGGATGGAGTGGAAAAACACCTATAATAGTCCAAACAGTATTACCAACTTGACAAAAAGCTAATATTTAAGCAAAAAAATTCAACTTTATGATATTCTTCAAAGTGCAAAACACAAACTTTATAATACTTTTAATGTCATACATATTTTTAGTCATCTCTAACTAACATTTAATTAATACGTCATGATCATGTACGTATTTAATAAAAGAAAGAACGGTCGATATCCATATTTTGCACCTAGAAACTGTAAAAAAATGGTAGGTGCATATAATTTCTGGGTTAAGAACAAAACAATTAAGAGAGTAAAGTGATCGATTTAATAATAAGTCACCGACAAGCTCCATTAATTATTATCTACAGGCTATAGAAATTAGATGGCGTACTTCAACAAAAATAAATAAATAGCCATAAAAATAGCAACCAAATGGCGTTATTGGCCGAGAAACATCTATCCTTTAAGTACAGGGGAAAAAATTCGACGCATTGAATGTTGAAGAAACCAACATAACCAGAACCCGAGAGGAAAGTAAGAATTATAAGACAAAAGAAAATGCAATTTTTTTTTCCTTTTTGGGCCCACACAGGTTTTCTTGGATGTGCACAATACGCACCATTAGTGCATTTTGGTGACAGCTCCTGAGATTTAAATTTACCAGTAGGATTCAATTATGGGAATTATAAGAAAGAAAAAGTAGATGATGCATACATCTCTGTAAGCATTGATGTTTCGCGGAAAAGGACAGAGATAACTCATAAAATTATGCAAATGGGAAAAGGGAATAGCCTTTGCACATGGAGAAAACAGCTAGTCACAGAAGAACAGATTCCAGAAAAACCTCGAAGCTTGCAAGAACTGAATGAATCAATAAACGTCAATTTCTTTTGCTTTTTAATTCCAAGCGTTTTCTTTGCATAAAAAAAAATAAAAATAAAAATGGTCCCAAATAGGCAAGTGGGGTTTTATTATCTTAAAAACTGTAGAAGTAAGAAGCGGTAGAACTAGTGATTAAGCTATAAACAAAACCGCTAATTAACAGGCATAGTCTTGCGGTATGTATGTGCATTTCTCAACTTGAGGTCTCAAATTCCAGTCTCCCCTCATCATTTGAATTAAATTTTTTTTTTTAAAAAAACAGATGTTATTGAAAACCAGAATTCAATGAAAGATAAAACTATTAGTCACTTCAATGGAGAAATACTGAAACCATAAAAGAACTGAAGATGAGAAGGAGACACCTGATATTGCTTCGGCATACAGCAAAGCTCATAATAACAGTACAGTAGGGCTAATCCCCTAAATTACACCAAATCCCATGGCCAGTTAAAAACAAAATGAGGATAAAAGAATGTAATCAACGAAAAATAGATAGAAAAAGGGACTAACCAAGTAACCTCGAAAAGCCGCTTGTATTTTAACGGCGGCGAGATCATCACTCCATACATGACTCCCACTGACGTACGCCGCTACAGGATCATTTGCACACCTCCCGCTACTCGTGAGCTTGACAACTTCCACAGCAGCATTAGCCGCTGCTACAGCCGCCTCCGCAACAGCAGCCACTGCGATCGCGTGCTTGTGGGGATCCTCGTACTGAGACGAACTCTGGCCGTTGGAAACGCTGGTCTGGTTATGCTGCTGATCTTTCTCGCGGTAGGATTTGACAAAACTCCATCTTCGTTTTTCTTTGGAATGTGATGAACAGGAGTCGAGTTTTTTAAGGCCGAGAACGGCGCGGAACCACTTAGAGGCTTTGCCCATTGGTGGTGGTTAGCGACGGTGAAATGCTAAGAATCCATACATTTGCAGAGAGAGAGAGAGAGAGAGAGAGAGAGAGGAGAACGTGCAGGTAAGGCGTTGTTTGGCGGGGGAAGGAAAGAGTATATAATAAAGGAAATTGTACGTAGATTTTTCGAAGGCGAAAACTTTAAGTGATGATAATTAATTGGAATCCAATCGCATACTTTAGCGCGTCTACTTCACTTGCGTGTCATTGTTGTCAGTGATGGCCGGGGGCACGTGGGTCCCAGTTGTTCATGATCTTGTACCGTTCGATCTAGAACGTTGAGCGAAACTATCCGAACTAAATTGACAAACAAAATCCAACTGAATCTATCCGAAATTTATAATTTCGGTTTGGGTCTCTCTCATCCCATTCGTCGCTCGAATTACTTCTTTACACTTTCATATTCCAATTATATAATTTTTTAAAAATTATTTTAATTATAAAATTAAAATTAAAATAATTTTTAATATACTAAATTGATGTAATTTACCTACGTTTCACCTAAGTATTATTCCGAAATGACTCATGTGCGCTTCCAAAGTAACAAGTGGCCACCACTTTGATTGGGCAAAGATAATCTCCTCCGAGATAAGGATGGCTTCTTTATTCCACAAAAAAAATCCAAAATAATTTATTTTCCATGGATACTCCAAGATTTGCACTCACAATCAATCTTCTTTCCCATAAGGCAAGGATGGATGGCTGTGATGGTGGAATTAGCCGTTAGATCATGACACGTGTTAGTGGTAGGCTTAGGTACATTTTGGATTTAGGTGACACAGTCAATTTAAGAGACCTGGTCAAATGAAACCATGTAACATGTTATTAGTATTTTGCTATTGTTTTATGGTCCGGCCTCACGAGTGTGGAAATTTGACAATTGCAAGTTAATTGAGACAGAGTCAAAGTTTGGTTCAATGTGTAAGGAAACTAAGATATACATACGGAAGGCTAACTCAATTGGAGCACTAATAACAAAATAAGAAGGATTTTGTGGTACATCTAGTGTAAATTACATTTGATGATTTAGGATCGTTGGATCATTAATTTTTAATCTCAACTATTCGTTTTTAACGGATGAGATTAAAAATTTATAATCCAATAATTTTAAGACACCCAATGTATGGTACACCGGATACACCTTAGAATTGCTCATAAAATAATTATAATATAGATAGAAAATTGCCCATGAAGAAATGGTTTGAACAAACCCATGTGCTAAAGTAATTTCCACATTTTGGCCTTTGATTTCTTGCCCCTTGTAATATTTGCATAATTCCTTTTTGGAAAATTTGCTAATTATAATTTAATATAATATACTAATATCTTTTAATATACGATTTGTTCCATATAATTTCATATAATATACCAGTACTCTCATGATATTTAAAAAATATATATAATACACTAGTATAAAAAATATTCTCTTTTGTTGAATGAAATATTGGTCCAGTAAATCAAATTTATAAAAAAATATTAATGTAATATGTCAAAATTTCAGAAAAAAATAGTATAATTTTCAAATTTCAGAGAATACTAATATATTATGTTAAATTATATAGAACAAATCGAATATTTTTTAAATTTCAGATAATACTAATATATTATATTAAACTACATAGTACAAATAATAATTTTTTCTTTCTTTGTATGCACGAGATGTTAAAAAAAACAAAAAACAACTAAAAAAAAGCAAAACCAAAAGAGAGATGAGATTAAGTAGAGATAAATTAGTAGAGATTACCTAGAGATAAATTAGTATGAGACTTTCTTTTAGTTTAATTATAGATCTTAAATTTAAATTCTAGTATGTAACTACTTTAAAATCTTTTGAAAATCATTTGTTGCAAATTTGATTGGATATGCTCACTAATTTCAATACTTGATTAAAAAAGAAAGAAAAAAAGACGGACTTGGGACTAAGATCTATTTAGCTTATAGTCCCAGGTGGATAAATTCCAATATTCCTATAGGATGGGTAAGGGCTACCTGTTGTTAGCAGCCCATCCTTCGTTGCTTGCGCCCACTTCTCACCCTTCTTTTTTCTTTTATTGAAAAAACAGAAAAAAAGTAAAGAACAATAACATCATTTGCTGCCTCTTATCTTCTCTAATCTAATTCAACTACATTTTCATGGATTTTTTTCTTCTAACTAAGAGATATTACAGATTCTAAGCATGCGAAGCCCTCTGAAGTGAAGATGTAGCTATTCTCTGGACTATGCCCGTCATTCGCTGAATTATGTCTTCAAATGATGGACGTTGTTCAGGATCACTGCTTGTTTTAATTGAAATCCAACAGTCAGTTTCCCTTAATCATAAAAAGTTCAAGAAATGAGGATTTGTGCAGTATTCTTAATCACCTTCGCCAGCAGTCACAAATAATTGATGCTACCTTGGCATCTAAAGCTTCTGGCAATTCCAATCTTCTATCCATGAAACCTACAACTCCAACTACCTGTTAAATAGAAGCCAGTCTGTGAAATTTCTCGCTTAGAAATGATTTATAAAAGAAAATGTATGAATGAAGTCAATCACAACCTGCCATGTATGCAAAATAATAATTACTTCGCATACATGACAAATTGTGATTGGTTTGATCTATGAATTTCTTCCACTGGTCCAATTAAGTGTTTTCCCAATAAAGAAATTGACCTGTATGGGAGTCAGATTGGTCCATGGGACGGATACAGTCATTAGCTCCCACAGGATGACGCCGAAGCTGAACACATCAGACCTATTTCAACGCAAAGATTTTCCAATCAGACAACAGATTTGGTGAAAATATAATCATTAACAACAAATGTGTAGCAACTAATAAGGGGGTTTCTTATTATTATTATTTTTTTTTTGAACTTTGACAAACAAGGGAATTTATTTTCATTGGACTACTGAATGTTAAAGATTTTATTGCAAGATAAGATTATTGATTCTATGACAGTCGACCGTGCACACAGTAGATGAGTAAAGAAAGATAGGCCTGTTGTCTTTCTATTTTTCTATTTAACCAAGTCTCTAGAATAAAGTCATTGGCTCAAGTGATTGTAAGAACAACATAGTTCAGTTTCCAACAATTACTTTTCATTTGAAGGTTCGCTCCGGAGGACTTCAGGAGCCATCCACTGAGGCTGCATGAAAAAGAAGGAAAAAATGAAGAAATTAAAAAAGGGAATTTGGTAACAGCCGCAGGTAATCCCAAACAAAATGAAAACAAATGAAGGGAGAAGAAGGGAGGTCATTACTGTTCCTCTTCCAGACTTTGCAGTAATGAAGGTTGCATTCTTCCACCTTGACAGGCCAAAGTCTCCAACCTGACAGAGATATTAGATGGCTTTTTAAGGAACTGCAAAATTTAGCTCGAATAACATGATAAAAATTGACTGCCACATATTACCTTGACAGTCCAGTTTCTATCAACAAGCAGGTTAGAAGATTTCAGGTCTCTATGCACTATTGGTGGATTTCTATGGTGCAAATAATTCATACCTCTAGCCTGCAGTAAGAGAAACAAAGTTCCAAATTTTGTTTGAGAATCACTTAAGCATCCTATAAGGCTTTAAACAAACATGCAATCTTAGAAAGATCGAGCGGAAAAACAGAGAACATACGACATCAAGGGCCATTCTCAGGCGTCGTCTAATGTCCAAGGCCTGACTGTTTTTGTGAAGCGTTTTGAAAAGGCTCCCCCTACCATGAGAAATGGAATCAATGCAAGATAGATTTACTTCCCAAAATTAATAGAAATAAATACTTCAGCCATGCACATGGAAACATACAACATTAAGTTTATACAGAACATATCACAAACATGATATTGAAACAGCAACTTTAGGTAGCCTCTAAATCTACTTATCAGATGAACATTCAATCATTACCTGGGCAAGAACTCTGTGACAATGGCAAGTCGTTCTGGTGAATATACTGCTCCCATGAACAGCAACACATTTGGATGTCTTAGTCTCTTCATAATATCAATCTACAAAAATGAGATCCTCCAATGAACTGCTGTCTCCACAAATAACAATTAATCGTTCACTAAAAGCTGAGGGTATCTTAAGCACCTCTTTTTTGTAGTCTTGTAAAGTTTCTTCTTTGTATTGATTACCAAAATAAAGCTTAACAGCAACATCCTGGTATATGCAAAGAAATTCTGGTTAACATTAATTTCAATTTCAGGGCAAGAACTTTCTAGGATTGTCAAGTTGGCAATTTACCGATCCATTCCAAATTCCACGATAAACAACAGCATACGAACCTGCGGAGCAAACAAAAAGGGCAAAAATTAGAACCCATCTCCCTTTCAAAAATCTTACATTTTGTATTATTGTTGGAAGGTTATGGTAAAATGCAATCATCATATATAAATATATTGCATGGATAAACGGATGATGCAATAAATTATGTGACACTCTTAGGAGCCGAAACCTTGACAAAACCTCAGCCTGTGTGCTAACAGAAATGTTTCTAGTAAAGATCACAGATTTGATGTTACTGTAATTGTTATATACATTCAGAATCCTCTAGAAAACATGCATATTTATTTCTCATGCCATCTCATCCATGAAATCCTATCCTAACATATATCATAAATATGGGCATCTTATGCATACTATGCATGATAGGAAACCTTATTCCTTTGAAGATTTCGAACATCTAGTACACGTTTTCATACAGTAGGAATAAGCCTGTTGCAATTAGATTGAAACTCTTGATTGAAGTTTACCTTGCCCGATCTCCTCTCCCAACTGCAGGTCTTCCCATTGAATCTCACAACCTACCTCAGAATTTGACTCTTTATCTCCTCTGCTTGGTGAACTTCCGCAGCTGCCAGAGCTCTCCCCTACACTTGGAGACCTTTTACCATCCGGCTGTCTTTGTGCTTCATCTTCTGTCTCTGAGGCCTCCAAGTTTGGTGGCTCCAACTCATTTATGTCCTGTAAGAAACTTAATCTAGTCAATGGATCTTCTGGTCTAGCTAATCTAACACATTCCTTGCACTCCACTAGAGAGGCTTGACAAGTCTCTTCAGAAATACTTGGGCTTCTACATGTGTTTACATTCGAATACACATTTTTAGCTGCATATGATGAATTTCTTCTGTGTTGAATGCCTCTCCTACACTCAGTATTAATGTTGCAGCGGTACGAACTTGATGGCTCTGTGCCTCTATCATTATTAGTCTCATTTGTTGCTTCATTGCTAACTGCATTATCACAGAGTCCATTTGATTGACCAGTGACGTCATCTTCTCTTTCACTGTTCCCGGTTCCTCCAGTGAGTATCTTTGCTATCACCTTAGCTGCCTACACGCATTTTAAACATATTAGTTCGGAAAAATTGCTAATGACTACGTACGGGTAAAAGGAACTTAAACAGTGAACTAACTAATTAATATAGCCAAACGTTTTTTTTTTTTTTGGTGGAAATGTGATAATTTAGTGAAGAAAATTAATTTACGTATTTAGATATTTAGTTTTTGACTCTCAACGAGTGTACTGTTTACACATTTTAGCCTCAGAACCAAACTCCCCACATGTCCACAGAAGGGGAAAACATCTCAGAATTTTGGGTTTGACTTCAAACTAAATTGACCCATTGTCACTTTAGTCATAATTACCACAAACTTGCAATATTTAAGCATATAGTGAACATACATGACCTCAAGCAAATTAATATTCTTAATTAATTCTGTTACCGTAAGTAGCTAGGGTAACACTTAAGAACTAAGGTGGCATCAATATAATTTTATAAAATGAAGCAAATTGAAAGGGACGTGCACTTTCCAGAGTCCAGCTCCGCTCAAAGTGCGGTATTCTTGTTGTGGGAATTAGAATTGAGTTTTTTTTTTTTTTTTCCTATGTGAATAATCAGAATGTCATCTTAGATATTGCTCTTAACAAGGATTGACACTTACTAGTGCACCAGGCAATGCTGATTTAACATCCTTAACTTTTGCTGCACAGTGTTCTTTGTCCCCGGAATCCTCATGTGCATCACATGCATCATCACCATGTTTTCGTAGCATAAGTTTTGAGGCCTGATGGATTAAACATTAGAACTGTGTAAACTCACATTGAATGACAATGAAACCAGAAATGAATATTCGGAGATTCTTTAATAATATAATACATAAGCACCAGATTGGAAACTGACGATGCAATCAGTGGCATTGGTGCAATTGGGGGGCGTGGATGCCACTGAATCCTTTTCAAGTTTATCCTCGGTACTCTAGCCCGATCTTGATGTGTTCTTAGGTTTTCTGAATGGGCATTATTAAATAACTGTGCATCACTGGAAACAGTGATGACACCCGAAAGCTTACCATCCTCATACAATGGGCTTTTTGTGACCATTGCCATAAATATTTCTCCAGACCTCTTCTTAAAAGGAAACTGGCCTGACCATGATTGCCCAAAACACAATTTTTCAACAATTGCATTGAAAGGTTTATTATATTCTTCAGCCACAAGAAGTTCAGCAACACTTTCTCCAAGGACTTCATAGTCCTTCCATCCATAAAGTTGTTCAGCAGAACGATTCCTGATAGAAAATTACATTTCAGCTTGACATAAGATGATACATCCTAATTTAAAAAAAAAAAAAAAACCTTTTTCAGTCAGTTTGCTCATGTATGGAAAGTACAGGAGGAAAATTCTGACCTTAAATTGATGCAAATACAAGTAAATGCATTTTAGAGGATCAAATTGATTTCAACTAAAACTTAATTACTGAAAATTTGCAAAAAAGCAGATGATTGATCTAATAGTCATTTAAATCACATCAATGATTCATAGAAATCAATCTTGATCATGTACTAGGTTAAGACCTTTTTTCCCACAACAAGCCTTATTTTCATTGAGAAATTATATATTTGCAGTTTTCACACTCATGAAGGGGAACTGAAGCGTAAGCTGAAACTTGGAAACAGCAATGCAAAGAACAATCTATCAGCCTAAAAATTAAGCAAAACTTGTATGGTGCCATCCCATGAAATTATCAAAGTAAATCTCTATAAACTGTTTCGATAGTGATTCCAAACTAATTGTATGGCTTCAGTATATGCCAAAGGCTAAACATCCTTCTAAACACATTAAAAAGACAACCTAAGATTATATCTATGCATTTTTCTCAATATGGAAAAACCGATTATTTTTGGTAAAATATGGGGTAAGAACATCTTAGTTATTTAAGCATAGATTTGAAACTTAAGCCTATGGAGTCTAGAAATGTTCTTCATTAATTAGCATTTAACATCGACCTTCAGACCCTCTTACACTTGTAGAGATTGCTAGAAATAAGGCAAAGTATGGTTGTGGTGAGTCCATTAACCATCCTTACCGTCTCCAACAATTGATGTACATCTAAGAAATCAGCAATGACTCACAATTGAAATTTACCTGGGGTTAACGAGTCTCTGGCCATACACATTGATTAAAAAAAATCAAAAGTAACCAAATAGAATCTATGGTCAATACTTGTTCTGTGATTATATCCTGTGCGTGTCTATGCATTCTAATTTTTAATTTTTCATAAAGAAAATTCAATCAGAAGACCGCAATTAGAAAAAAATATTTGATGACCAGTTAGGCTACTTCCAATCAATTAATAAAATTCAATCCATTGCAAATGTTGTAATAAGCATTCACATGAAGATACGTGCCGATTTGATGCTACAGTAACAAGCCCTAACCAATAATAGTTATGATAAAGAAAAAGAAAACAATAAATTGCAAGAAACCCTCGATGTGACCTTCCATCAAACATCTTCACAGTGAATGTGACTGGAAGGAAATCGCCAAAACCTTCCAGATTTTTCACCAAAACACGCTGAAAAATGTCCAGGCCAGTCAACATGCATTAATGCAACTACAAGCAATAACATGGCTATGGACCTATGGTAAATAACAGTACCACTCTCCCACACTAGGTTAAATCCCTGAGCCTGAAAAGCTTTAAGTTCTATCTTGGAATAGTTTGCGAAAATTATAGGAGTACTGCCATAGAAGTTTTGTTGATAAGAAAAATACTAAACAAGCTTACATAGTATTTGGGCATGTGCATTCAGTGGTTGGAGTTTTAGATTGAATTTTAATATGCTACTACTACAGTATATGTCACCAACAACTCAACAAAAATTTTTATGCTTTCAACGAAACTCAAGCTGCAGCCATAAATCTAGCTTGACCTATCAAGAAAGCAATCAGAAGAAACAAACTAATTATTAATCAAATTCAAAGCAGTGCGATGTATAGAAACACACATAAATTAATTAACAGCAGATATATATTTACCAATATATAATTTCTCCAGAGGCAGCAGTGTACACATGAACAGCATGCCCTATAGACTCCAACACCTTCTTGTAAGGACTCCCGTCGTTGAAGAATCCAGGAAAGCATCCGCAGTCGGAATCTGAAGTCACTTCATCAGAATCTGGCATCACTATCATTTCACTAGTATTATTTTTCTTCCCACTCTTCTTCTCCACGGCCAGCTCTCTCAGTTCCTCTTTCAACTTTGCATGACTCGCCTCCAGACTCAGGCACCGATCCGCCAAGACTCTGTAAAGACTCGGACCTGACTCGTCTCCCGCCATTTATGCGACTGGAGCGGAGATGCGCATAATAAAAATTGTGCTGCAGCAGTTCTTTCGGTAATAGAGAATAGTTTATTTTATTCATTTACGGAGGTGGTCGCTATGTGGGTGGGTTATTGCTTTATTTTATTTTCATATATTGGAATCTTGAGGCTAAAGGGAGTACGACACGTATGAAGTGGCCGGCAAGAGGAAGCTATCAGGTGTGGACAGGTGTAGCGTTGGGAATATAGATAGGTGTTGGAAACGCGGTAGATTAGAAATAATAAAATTATAAAAATTCACAAAAGCAAACAAGAATGAAAGAAAGAGAACATACCAACATATATTATATAATAAATATTGGTTTCACTCGTATAAAAAGGGAAAATCTCTTCTCTTATAAAATCATTACAAGTTATATATATATATATATATATATATATATATATATAGTAAACTAAGTAATCTTTAAAATTCTATACTAAATACTTACACAAACATCAAAGTAATTTTATCACTTATATTAATATAATACTAAACACTTTAATTATCATCTTATTATAATTTTGTTCTATTAATAATTATATCACACAAATTTAAAATATTTAATAAATTACAAATTATATTTTCAACACTCCTCTTAATTTGTAATTTCTTCGTAGCTTTAATCTTCAATTTTTCATTTTTGATTTGAACCATGCCCTTGAGGAAAATCACAAATTGCAAATACCATTATTCTTGATTGAATTGGAATAGATTTTCTACAATTGCTTGACTCTTTATGTTTTTGTTCCTCTATTTTGATCTTCAAGTCATTCAATTTTTCAATTATTTCATCATATTTTTTTCTAAATTCCTCATTCGCTTTATTCAAATATTCCAAATTTTTCATTTCATACAATTCTTATTGATTCACATCGTGAATAATCACATTGTAAGTATATTTTAAATGTTTTATCACTCATAAAGTGGCTATATTTTCTGCATCTTCTTTGTATATCTCTTGAACTCACTTTAAGTATATTTTTCATACTTGTCTTCGAAAATAACTTTTGCTACGAAGATTGGTTAATGATCAAATCCACTTCTTTCACATTCATAACTTGCAGGTGGTAATTTTAACTTCTTAAGTAATTTTTTCAAAATTAACTTATATGGAACTATTACAACTATAGACATTTCATTATCCATTTTTCCATATTTTCATGCTATTCAAAAACACTTTCAAAGGTTTTCTCACAACCTCTCTATTTCTTTAATTTGTCGACTTCTCACAACACTCCTCTTTTAAAGACTTTTCTCGTCTTCTTTTCTTTGTGGAGTCTTTTTCACGACTTACATCTCTTAACAGGTTCTCTTTTTAACAAATCCAGAGATCACACAATTCTCTTAACATATTTTCTTTTCTTCAAATCCGAAAATGCCAACACATACAAATAGTCTTTTCAATGGATATTGCCTTTCACACTAGCCAATTTGAACTCTCATTTCTTATCACATTATGCAATCATCAACGTTGCTAGTGGATTGCTTTGATACCGCTTTGTTGGAAACGAGGTAAGCTAAATATAATAAAATTATAAAGATTCACAAGGCACAAGAAGGATGTAAAAGGGATAACACACAAACTTATATTATATGATAAATATTTGCTCAACTTTTAAGAAGAGGAAAATCCTCCACTCTTATGAAACCGTTACAAGTCATACCTATATATATATATATATAGATCAAGTAATCTTCCAAATTCTATATTAAATACTCACATAAATATCAAAGCAATCATATCACTTACATTAATATAATACAAAACCCTAAACACTTTTATTATCATTTTATCATATTTTTTTTTCTATTAACAAGTATATCACACAAATCTAAAAAGCTTAATAAATTGCAAATTACGTTTCCAACAATAGACGAGAATAGGAAAAGATAATTGTAGGGTTTGCAATTGATTGAGCATGATTTTCCTATTTTAGGGCAGTGTTCCACTACTGTAGCGTGTATGACGCTGATGGTATTACAAAAATTTTTTACTGTAATTTCAATTGTCGTAATACCACAATTAGAATTTAGATATAACAAATTAACCAATAATTTTTGGTCAAGAGCAGTAAAGTTGTCCAAACAGTCATAAAATTGCAAATTTAAATTTAAATTATAAAATAATTTTTTGATATATTTTGTATATATTGAGTATTTTTTTTATGGCAGTGTATATGTCGAGCGTTGAATTCATAATTTTTTCACCTTTAGCGTAGCGGTTTCATAATAGACTATTAATTGAGTTAGTCTCAAACAATTTTATGTTAAATAGATTAATTATTTTTACCAATAAATTTAAAAACTTATTTTATGAAAAAAATAAGTATGTTATTTGTTTATTTCTTCTAGATAGACTCACTTTCCATTTTTTATTTTCCAAAATTATAGATCACTTATATTTTTTGAAGTATAATTACTTTACTCAATTACAAATATACTCTTTTTTATATATACTTCCATTAAATATATCTGAATGTCTATTTACTTTTTTTTAATTTTTATTTGGAATAATTCTTAAAATTGATTGGTATTTATATTACTATTATTTAAATATTGTATTAAAAATATCAAATATTTTCGAGATGGTAATAAATGAAGGATATTTTTTTAAAAATATAAAACAAAAATTATTAATTTAATTAAATTAATTAATTTTTTTAATATATATTGAAATAAAACTAAAAGAGTATTTTTATTAAAAAAAAAAGTTATTAATTGTAAGAAATTGAAAGGTAGATGAGGCCGCCTTTGATATGAAAAGGCAGAGGGATAGGGTTAGGGTTAGGTTGCTTAAACTCTAACTTCATTTTTCAGAATATTTTTTGAACTGACTTCTACTCAACTTCGTATTTAATCATTTTGAAACTTGCAAGCGTGGTTTTCAGTCAAATTCAAGTGTGATTTTCCTCTGCGGCTAATACTATATTTAGCTTCGTGTACCTTTCTTCAAAAAGGAGAAAAAACAAAGAACATCAATCATTTCCCGAAGGAACATGAAATTGAAAGTAAAAGAAAATTTTTTTCTATATAAGTGACAGGCTGCAGGCTAGTTTAGATCCACGTAGTCGGCTGCTTAGCTGCAATGCAATAGAGAAAATACGGATTGGGTACAAAAATAATGAGTTGTAGAAAGACCATTTATATTTAAGTCTGAAATACGACATCGTATTATTGTTTTTAGAACCTTATTAAATTTATAATTTGGATTATTGTGTCAAATAATAATTAATTGCTTCATTTAACAAGTTAATTACATGGATCGATCATTTTCTCTACGCGATCAAACTTTAATCTAACTAACATCAATTGCTCTGGCCCATCATTCTCAGTCTCAGCAATAGATGGCTGAGATTTGAGAGCATAAAGATGGGACACAATTTTTTTATGGACCCACTTTTACATCATTTTATGTTACCACTTATATTTAATTATAGGCTTAATTAAAAAAAAAATAGAACTTTTTTTTACCAGTGAAAAATAAAATAAGATATTTTCAAAGTATTCTAAAAACATCTGTTTATTATTTTGGAGTGAATTTTAAATTTGGGTATTATTTTAATTATTTTTGCACATTTTAGATAAAAAAGAAAAAAAATTAAGTGTATTTAATTATGTAATTATTTACACACTTTTAGACAATTCAGTAAAATTTCCTATTAATAATGATATATGAGATAATTGAAGAAGAAATTTCGCAAACCTCTACTTTCTAAATTCTATTTTCAAAATTACCATCATTTTTCTCTTTTGATGTGCACTCAAATTATTTTCACTTTTACCAATTTTTTAACATTTTATTTTCATTTGGATTTCTAATACAAATTTTCAAGGATTAGTACAAAGTTATTGATAAAGAAAGAAAAAGAAAGAGAATTTTGAGAATCTATTACAGAAGGAACTTGAGAAGGCAAAGCAGTTGGATAAAATTAATTTCATCTAATACTGAGAAAATGCATGCAGGAAAAAAGAAAAAGAAAAAACAAAATCCAATTTTAAGCCACAATTGTTTTTTTTTATACTGAAATCACTGAATAGAAAAAAAAGTTATGTGCTGATTCAGCAACCTTTTTTTCTAAATTATCCCATTAAAATGCTATCTAACAAATTATTAAAAATTTCTGCCACTGTTTTCTCTAGAGCCAAGCAGAAAAGGCAAAAAATGAGGCGAAATAAACACAATGCAAATGACATTTATACAAAAGATCGAGTAGAAAAAAAAGCAATTACAAACAATGACGAATATCAACACAGGTATGTGGCTGCTGCAACACATGGAATGCTTTTTAGAATAAGTTTTTCCTCATTTTCTGTCATTTTTCTCAGATTTTCTTGTCTTTTGGTATCAAATTTCAGTTGTAGTAAACATTTATGTTCCAAAGGATAGAGTAACAAACCTTCATCAAGGATATGGATTCGTAGAATTCCAGAGTGAAGAAGATGCTGACTATTTTTATTTTTATATAATATTCTATCAAGTCTCCAAAAATGGTAGGGAATAAATAAATGAAGATATTATTCAATTCTTTTTATTTTTAAATTTAAACAATTTAATCAAGGTATTCTTAAGGAATACTCAAAGTATTTACATAGAATTTTCAAGATATTTCTAAGGAATACTTGATATATGGAATTCTTATGGAATTTATAAAATATTCCTAAATTATATCTGATTTATTCTTAAGAAATATTTAAAGTATACTCGAGTTGTGGAATTCTCAAGAAATTCCTAAAGTATTCATAAAATATACTCAACGTATTTCTCAAGAATGGTCCAATGTATATTCAAAAAGTTTTCAAGATATATCTAAAATATTTCTAATGTATACTTAAAGTATTTATAAGGATACCAAGATATACCAAATGTGCATTTTTTTATACACTTTGGAGTGAGTTTTTGAATTTAAATACTCTTGTAAAATTTCTTAGATATTTTTGGTAAGTTTGAAAAAAACTTTAAATGGAGGTCATGTTGTAATACTTTAGAAAATTTTTTGGTATTTTTGAAAAATTCCCATAATTGAATCGCAAAACTTCATGGGCCCCTTAAGAGAATTGGGCCAAAGGCCCAGTAATCAGGTTACTTGGGGCAGCGAATCACAAATGTCATAAAACGTTGTCGTTTATAGATTGAATGGCAATTTTCTTGTAGTGAGTCAGTGACAACTCCGGAGGGAGATATTTTATGTAAAGTAACCGTCAGTCGGTTATAAACGATGCTTAATGTAGAAGGAATCGGACATATGGTTACCTTAGGGTTGTCAATCGTAAATGAAAAAAACGCTGTCGTTTATGGGTTCAATGTCGATTTTCTGGCGGGGTCCACTGGAGGATGAGAGGAGAAATTAACCGTTGATGGCAGTTTCTTTTGTATATTTGAAAACCGGAAATAAATCCCGCCAAAATCGTTGTTTTTTTCTCTCGATACTTACGATTCACAAATTAATTGTCATGCACTAGAAAAGAAAAGAAAAGAAAACTCAAAAAGACGAAAATGGAGGCGCAAGCGATAGTGTTAATTTTGTGTTGCCTGGTGAGTTATTTTAGTGTGGAATGTGTTGCCGGTGTGGAGATTCTGTCGAAATCGAAGCTTGAAAAGTGCGAGAAGGGTTCCGATTCTAATGCTCTTAATTGCACTTCCAAAATCGTCTTGAACATGGCCGTTCCCAGCGGTTCCGTAAGTTGCATTTTGCAGTTTTTTTTTCTTTTAATCTTTAAGTGCCTCTTTATTGATCGGGCAGATTCATTCAGGAGATAGTTTTATCGGTCACTTGTCATTTTTCTGTTCTAATTTTGAGATAGTTTTATCTGTTCTTCGTTCTTTTTCTGTTCTAATTTTGTTCTTGAACTCGCTTTTTTTGGCCCCTGGTTTAGAGTGGGGGAGAGGCGTCGATTGTGGCGGAGATAGTGGAGGTGGAGGAGAATTCGACCAGCAACATGAAAACATTGCGAATACCGCCGCAGATAACTGTCAACAAATCCGCTGCTTTTGCCCTGTATGAGCTATCATATATACGTGTATGTTATTATCTTATTTGCTCAAAGATTAGAATTATTATAAGCTCAAAAAGGTGTGTTATTCAAATTTTTTTAATATTTTGAAGATTGTCATAAGGTCCCTATCTATGTGATGACTATACACTAGATTGAAATGTCATATTATAATTTGTGAACTGATATTCAGGATGTTGCCTATAAGCCTCAAGAATACTATGTTAAGACTCGTAAATGCGAGCCAGATGCTGGTGGAAATGTTGTGAAGATATGCGAGAGGCAAGTATTTCGGCCTTTTTCACTTTTTAGGGCATTTTGAAAAAATATTTACCATATTAAGGCAGGTTTTATAAAAATTCCCAAATCATTGGGTCAAACAAATAGCAGTACGCTTATTCAAAAAGCGGATTGCACGTGTCCGTTGCATGAAGAAGCGGACAGTGCAGTCCGCCTGTGGACCAAGCGGACACACACAATGTCTTTTACTTACATGTTCAGTCCCTTTTCCAAATGTGAGATTTTCCCAGCAAAAGAATACTGTTCTTGTAAACATGTCTTGCACGCAACTGTGGTAATCCAATTGATTGTTTAAAATGATTTTATCCCCAATTTAATTAACATATTTAAAGGTTTTCAATTTTTATTCCCATTGCATGCATTTTTTCTATTTTGACAATTAGGTATTATACATTAGTTACGTAAGATTAGTGGCTTATGTATATATAAATACATTTTTACATTAAAAATTCTTCCCAATTAACTTAGAAAATTTTCATGTAAATATAAATAAATTTTCATCATTTTCCTACTGTTACTATTTTTTGATGTTTGCAAATTTGGAGATTTAATTTATATTATTTTTCACATTGTACTCAACAAGCATAACATTAATATTTATTTATTTTATTATTTTTAAATAATATAGTGTTTACAAATATAATGAAATAAGTAATTTTTTTATAAGGGATATTTAATTGAAATTTGTGTTGGAAAACCAACAATTTCTACATCATGAGTTGTGAATTAAGACCAAAGCATTAATTTTTTTATAAAAGATATTTAATTGAAATTTGAGTTGGGAAACAAACAACTTTATTTCTTTATCCCTTTACATGAATTTAGAAAACAAAAGGTCCAAGCAATCAAGTTACAGATACAATAAAAAAAAAAAAAATTGAGATGTTGTGCTCTGTCCGCTTGTTGTAACAGCGTACAACGGGTATCCGCTTTTTCATTTAGCGGATGAAATCTCTCTTGTCCAACTCAGCAATTTTGGCCACAAAATGATAAATATTTTGTTAAAGAGATTTTCTAAGGTGCACCTGGTGTAATTTACATCGGATAATTTAAAACCGTTGGATTATAAATTTTTAATCTCATTCGTTGATAATGAATGGTTGAGATTAAAAGTTGATGATTTAATTGTCCTAAAGCACTAAGTGTAATTTACACCCGGTGTGCCGCAGAAGCCCTTTTTGTTAAAAAGCTTTGAAATGGGAAAAAGCCCATTTTAGTATCGTTTTCAGTCGCACTCTCTGAGTGCATATTTAGCTTTTAATGTACACTCATGCAAATTATTTGGTTACATGAGAAGTAATTGCTATGTGTGTAGCTGTTTTAAGTGGGTTTGATCTTGGCATCTTGATAACGGTTTATTTACAATTTTCTAGAAGTAATCACAGATGAAAATAAAAGATTTGTCACCTAATTGGGGTAATGGAGATAATTAATTAATGAGACTTTTTGCTGAAAGCTACTTGCACTTTTTTGTTATTTTTCTCTCAAACCGTGGAGGCCATCACTTAGCGCTTCTTTTTTATATGGATCAATGCTCCGAAACAAACGTGTGGAATGCTCAAAACTTGATGTAGCTGTCATTTAGTCATCTAGTAGTTTGGTCTAAACATGTAATGCAAAGCATCCCTTGTTTCTAATTAGATTTTTCATAAATATTCCAGCCTTTATATACTTTCTGGTCTCTTACTTGGTAATGATTGAAATAACGAACTAAGGATATGTTTCTGTTTCCATTTTTTATTTTTCTATATAATCCACAATAGATAAATTTTTTTAAAAAAAATTTTATGGATTTTGTTTAGCTTTCAGATTATTCTTCGTTATATGCGAAGCTTATATTTCAAGTGAAATTGTTTGGGGCATTTGGTACATGGCTAATTAGTGCAGACCTCTATGTTTTGTTTTGTAATTATATAAAATCACTGGAAGAATAACCCAACCTTCATGTTAAGTAAGCTCTAGAATTTGGCAGATCTAGATTTCATTTTTTATATATCTGAATTTTTTAATCTATTCTTTACTTGGGACTATTTTGTAGGTTGCGGGATGAAAATGGTCACATTATTGAGCATACAGAGGTTGAAATTTTTACTCTTGATTTTCTTTTACTTTGTTTTTTCGATATTTATATATTGTGTGTGCGTCTGTGTGTATAGTACAATATGTATGTCTAGTACTAATACCTGTATTTTGCCTGTGTGCCAGTATATATAAATATGTAGTTATGTACTAAGTTAAAGTTATTGATTGATGCTTTCATGGGAAATAGTCTATATAAAATTCTTTTACTATGCTGATGATACTATTTGCTTCTTGGTCTCCTTTATGTAATTTTTTGTTCTCTTTGTTATGTCTTCTGTTGTTATTTCATCTTTCTTCTTTTCTCATTAGCCAACCTGTTGTCCTTGCGGGCCTCAGCGGCGAGTACCCTCCTCCTGTGGAAATTTTTGTAAGTGATTCCTACTATATTTAGTATTCTCAAATTTACAATGTTGTATGAAGATTGCATTTTATTGTGATTGATTTTATTTATCAGTCGACAAAATGATGAAGGGAAAGGCCAATACAGCTCATTGTGTCAGATTTCCAGGTGACTGGTATGACATTCATGCAATTGGTTTTTCTAATTCTTCCTTACTAGAATATCCCTAATCAATAAATGGAAGTCGTATGCAATATGCAGTGAAGTATTTTGGTTTTTGAATATTGAACAATTTTCTCATTTGCTTACATGGCATTTGATGGGCAAATGATAAATTTGTTAGGTGACCTTCTATCTGTATTGTTGTGTTTGAAATTCTAGCTCTAGGATGAGAGGAGGTTTCAGCTCTGCAAGAATCATCCACTGCCTTGAATTTAATAGATCAGATTATAAATGCTGCTTTATGGTTTTTATGCTTTCTGTTTACATGTTGTCTTTAAATTTTTTATTCTCAAATTTTTGGCAGTCTTGAATGATTATGCAAAACTAATAGTTATTATTTACTTAGGTTCCATGTTTTTGGAATTGGGCAGCGATCGATTCGATTTAGTGTTCGAATTGAGGTGAAAACAAGATATAAAGTTTCGGTATGTTGTTTCTCTAGATAATGTCATATTCATATGTTTATGCTTACGGTTTACATTCCAATCTATTGCAGCACTCAACTTTGGCTTTTAGTTTGCTCATTAGTTTCTCAATATATCCATTTGTTCATCTGATTATATGTGAAGTAATCGTGGGATTTCAATTTGCACTTAAATATGTGCCTCTTTTTGGCTGGCTGTGTATCTTATAGTGCCACAAAGAACCTGTTTGCTTATTTGTGATTATTTTATCCCAAAATCTCATCCTTCTCCTCTCCCCCTTTCCTAACCCATCCTTCGGGCATATACAACCAGGCACAATTTTCCTAAGCAAACCATCTTTCAACTTTGTGTTCTGTTAAGTCATGCAGCCATTAAGTTTTATGGAGCTGTGTGAATGGAATTTGAAATTTGCCTTTTATTTTGATAATAACAAACAACTCTATTAGTTTTTTGGCTTACTGTAAAATCATGGTAGATTCTGTAATGGAAGAAATTCTGACCTTTTTTTCTTCGCAGGAAGTTATAGTGGGCCCTGAAAATAGAACAGCAACCTCTAAGGATAATTTTCTAAGGGTTAATCTTATTGGAGATTTTGCTGGATACTCAAGTCTTCCTTCATTTGAAGATTTCTACCTTGTCATTCCAAGGCAGGTGTGCTTCTTTTGCTGATGATTACATACACTGTCTTAAGGGGAAGGAAGCACATATTTTACCTATTAATCATGCCTGCCACTTCTATTTAATTATGTATCTTTTTGGAAAAGTACAGCTTGGTGCCAAGTTTGTTGCTGTAAAGTTTTAA
Organism: Balakata baccata; assembly: GCA_949630135.1. Classification (NCBI taxonomy): domain Eukaryota; kingdom Viridiplantae; phylum Streptophyta; class Magnoliopsida; order Malpighiales; family Euphorbiaceae; genus Balakata; species Balakata baccata. The sequence continues at coordinate 67,634 of CATIWF010045415.1, forward strand.
TGGTATTGATAGGAAAAAAAATGGTTCTTGGATTCAAAACCTGTAGTCATATCCGCCAGTTGCTGGTTTGTCATTTGTTCTGCTGATACAGATTGCATATTCAGTAATGTGATATTGCTGAGAGTTTCCTTTCTGTGTTGTGAAAGGGTGAGCCTGGTCAACCACAAGATCTCGGGAGGAATTTTTCAATGTGGATGCTACTTGAGAGAGTCAGATTTACCTTAGATGGTGTTGATTGCAACAAAATTGGTGTTAGTTATGAGGCTTTCAATCGGCAGCCGGACTTCTGTTCTTCACCATTTTGGAGTTGTTTACATAATCAGTTGTGGAATTACCGAGATGTCAGTATATCTGAACTTAGTAGTGCCTATAATTTGTGCTCTTCATAGTACTCCAATTGTTTCCAGTTCATGCAGCTTTCTTCAGCAGTTGAGTTGAATTAATAGTAGACTGTCTATGCAGGCTGATCAGAATCGAATAAACAGGAAGCAATTACCATTGTATGGTGTGGAAGGAAGGTTTGAAAGGATAAACCAGCATCCAGTTATGTTTCTCCAATTATTATGCAATTGATCTTGATAATATGCTCATTGCTCGAGTTAAATGAGCTATTTTAATTTTAATTTAAATGCAGAATGCAGGGACTCGTTCATTCTCTATAGGAATCACTGAAGTTCTAAACACAAATCTTTTGATAGAGCTCAGTGCTGATGATATAGAATTTGTGTTCCAAAGGTTAACATCTATACCATATGCTATTACAAGTGGCTGATTTAAGCTTGTTATACTATTTTCCTTAGGCATAATTTTGAGCAATTGACAATAAGTTTCTCACATGTGCAAAACTTATGCTTGTATAACCTGATATATAACACAATAGGCAGTTTTTTTTTTAGTACTTCCTGAAGCACTTGATATATATATATATATTAGACTGGTTCGGTATTGGAGTAGTCAACTTTGTTTATAGTCAGTGATAAGCCTTGAAGAACATGTATAAATGGTTTTCAGAATTGAGTGAAATGCTAAATTTTCCACATTTAATACTTGAAACCTCATAACTAGTCTAGGATAGTGTGATAATTGTTAATCCACCTAAATATATGTCTTGATTGCTGGCTAGATTGTACAATAACAGTGATTAAGAAGTATGAGGTCAACTACAAGAATACATTTGTATAAATAAAAGGTAACTACAAGCATAAATTTGTATGAATAAAAGGTCAGTTAATTTTACCTTTCCTAGGAATGAATAGCAGAAGATAATTCTGTGATTTTCAGCATTCAACATTAAGTACTCTGCCTGATATAATCTTTCTAGTAAAGAAATGCCTTGGAATGAGGTAAATACTCCCATGTTGGAGGCTGCTTATGAAAAGGGTGCTTTAGTGCTTGAGGGCTCCCTTCTTTAACCTTTCCCTTGCTTTTTATGGAGAAATTGTCTTTTAAGACCGAATCATAGAATGTTGCAATCAAAAGAAGGTGATGTGCCTAAGCCCTAAGGCTTCTGACTATCAGTAGCCAATAAAGATGCAAAAGAATATTCCAGAGGAAGTGTGCCCTACCATTGAAGCTAGGTTGGTCAAGAGGGTCTTAAGTTGAACTTCTAAAAATACTATTAGTATGACTGTAAAGACAAGAACCTCCCCTTGTTTGTTATATCTTTATTAGGCATTCATGTAGCTCTCTCACCATGCACATAGGTGAAGTCTGTCTTCGGTATATACACCTCCATTTGTTAAGTTTCCTTAATTGAATATAGCTTCTTGTAATTTTTGTAAATTGTAGGAGCCCTGGTAAAATATTAAACGTCACCATCCCAACGTTTGAAGCCCTTACTCAATTTGGAGTTGCTACAATCACAACAAAAAATATAGGAGAAGTGGAAGCATCGTACAGCTTAACGGTATTTTATAGTTGTCATTTTCTGTAGTAGTAGTAGTTTAGTGCTTAAATTAAGATGTATGCCGAGGCTCAAGGAATCTAAGGCATGAATAGTTGCAAACTAAGTTAGGAGACATCATATGATCATATAGTACTTTTATGATTTTGATTATGTTGTTCGTTTATTTCTTCAACTTGCAATGAAGTGCTTGGTTAATACTGTATTTGCAGTTTGACTGCTCAGGAGGCATCTCCCTTATGGAGGTAACGTTTCTATAATAATATTGTTCACTATTGTGCATCAAACTTACCCATACTCAATGAAGGAATCTTGTTTCAGGAACACTGTATGTTGCAATGTCGTTTGATACACTTCTTTATAATGGCACTATTATTAAGTTTTTGCAAATAATACTGTATAAGTTTTCATTGTTGGCAGGAACAATTCTTCATCATGAAGCCAAATGCAATTGCAACCCGGTCATTTAAACTCTACCCAACCACCGATCAGGCTGCAAAATATGCATGTGCTGGTAGCGTCAATACTGGGGTTTTCATCCAGTTTTTCCATTGTTCTGAATGATGGCTGAAGGCAATGAAATTCTGATTTTTGAGCTTTAATGCAGCTATACTGAAGGACTCTAATTTTAATGAAGTTGATAGAGCTGAGTGCCAATTTTCTACTACAGCTACCATCTTTGACAATGGGTCACAGGTTTGGATTGTTCTTAAGTTATGACCTTACATCTTTGATCTCTGGCCCTCAGATGTTGCTAAGTTATGACCTTGCATTTTTAAAATATTACAATGTCAACTAAGCTTTAATTACAAGCGTAGTTGGGTTTGAACCTGTGAATCCTTTTACTCCTACTGACAGCCACATTTATAGAGAGGTTTGTGGTTGTATTTCTTTTTCTATTTGACAAAGACAGTTGGTTTTTATGTCAAAATTTCTGAGTCACTATCTGCATGCGTATTTGGTCTATCAAGGACTCAAATTCACTCATCTGTTCAGTGGCTCAGTCTACCTTTAATTCCATAATGAAAATAGATGGAAAGAGAATGCTCTATTGGATCCTAATATAATGCAATATATGATTTGTTCCATCTAGAATATTTTGTTGAAAAATAGGTAGCCAATAATTCATAAAGCAATTATATGACAATATTTTGCAATTATTTGGAAGCTCATCTACACAACTGAGTGAAACATCAAATCTTGAATATTTTGCAGATTGCTCCATTTCAACCTCCCAAGAACAGTTTTAATGGTTTCTTAGAATCTATTGAAAGCATTTGGGACAAATTTTGGGAAGGTTTGGTAGACTTCATCATGGGAAAAACTTGCAGGTACTTGTCCTAGTGGGTGAATTACATAGGTGTACATGAAATATGTTGGGATGAAAGTCAGTCTTTTGCATTACTTGTGACTCGTTTGCTTGTTTATATTTTTGAATTTATTGTATGCGTTCATGTTGTTCACTTGCATGCTTGGAGTTAAAACATATTGGGCAATGTGATCTTAAAGTTTATGCTTACATCAGAATGGCTTGTATACATGTTGGAACGTGTATGAATCTTTACACTCGTGTTATATTTTTAATAGTCTCAAAGCTATTCAATTGTTGAAAATTTAAACTATTTTAACATTGAACTTGCTTAATGGGCTTTTCATCTTATTTTACTTTCATCCATCTGAAAAATTAATGCTTTAATTATGACTGGAGGACTTCCCTGGATAATGGGAACTAAACACTCTTTTTAGCGATAAAAATAACATGAATAAGATTAAACTGAATCCTTAAGAAATAATGTTCATGGGCTGATTGGTAGACTATTGATATTGTGGAATGTGTATATTATTCAGTTTTCTGTCCTTTCTATAATGCTAGTATTATATATTGATCGTCTAGAACAGAGGAGGGAAAACATGGATTTAGAAAGAGATTAGTGAGGAGCATGTTTGGTATCGGTTGACAATTATGTTAAAATGTAGAAAATCTATGGACTTAAAAAATAACATATATTATAAATATTGCTGAAACATAGATCCTTGAAATATTCTTATGAAATCTTCGACTGCTCCCATGCTGAAGAACATTCAATTCAACTATGAGATCATGTTAGGGTGATTTTTTTTTTATCATTGGGCATTATATTCAATGCAGAATTATATGACCATCATAACAAGCAATTTTGTGGCATTTAAACATAACTAAAGTTTTCCATCCTGACAAAACTACTACGTCTTCACAGAACAGGCATCTGTCACAATCTATTTCCTCACTTTTCATGCTCCGTATATAAATTTAGTTCATGTTAATCACTACTTTTTAATCATTGAAATGGTATTATTAGGGGCAGCGTGTACACGAGATCAGTTATGTTACCTGTTTATTATTTAATTATTATGTATGTGGTTCCTTTTACAAGCAGAAGGAAATGCACCAGTTTCTTTGATTTCAGTTGCCACATACAATATATTTGTATGAGTTGGATGGTGATGTTTGGTCTACTACTGGCTATTTTCCCTATAGGTAAAAAATCTTATTTTTCTTAGTTCAATATTCTCTCTCAATTAGATTATTCTGCTTGATGGCAAACCTGAAATCCCATGCTCTTTGATTGGCAGTGCTTGTGCTAGTGTGGCTTTTACATCAAAAGGGATTCTTTGATCCTCTTTATGACTGGTGGGAAGATCATTTTTGCGATGATAACCAGAGAGTTAGATATAGGCCAAAACACAATATTGGTATTCACCATCACCACATTCATGTTGATAAACATCACGAGTTGGGAGCAAGGCACTACAGGCATGATGCTCAACATAAACGAAGAAGAAGGCACCAAGAACACAAGTATAATCACTCAGGAAGAGAAACTGATTATTACCATTATCTTCACCATGTGCATAAGGACAAAAGTAAGCACAGGAGTGGTACTAAATCAAGGATCAAACAGCAAGTCTACTTGGATGAAGAGGAGAATGACAAAATTGGGCACCACAAACATGGAAAACATAAAAAACTATGCAAGGACCACTTAGATGACTAATTATTATGAATCAAGATGAAATTACTGAGCATGAGGTTGGCCCATTGAATAATTCATAGCTCAGCAGTTGGTTTAGCTGAGAGCATAGTGGGACTAATTAAATGTATTACCTGTTATTATAAATTGTTCATGATGACTGTTAAAGTTTCTCTGTGATTGTGCGTGTTGTGTGTGTGGGATATGGGGTAGGTATGACCGAGAGTGGTAGAAGAGAGTATGACAATTTTCTAAGTAAGTTGCAAAAAGGAGAATGCAGCTGAAACATTTACGCAGATTGTTACAAGTAAATCTTATCTGTGATAAATTTCTTTATTGGATATGCAGATGCCTTTGACCCCTTTCTTTCTTCTTTACTGCATTTACATGACGAGACAAACTGGAAATAAAAGCACAAAACTGCCTGAGAGAACCCGATCAAAAGTGTAGGTTGGTCTCCGCTTGAGGAATGAATTGCATTAATCATCATCCTTTTTGCAGCATATTGACACAGCAATTCTGAGTTTTAGGATGCCAAACAATAATCACTCAGTTTTTTTGCTCCAGCCAAGGGTATGAATTTTGCACTGGTTAATTTCATCTATAATCACTGAATTTTGTTTTTATTACAGTAAAATCTCAACTTTTTTTCGTAAAAAAAAAATAACTAATCTGTATTTTCATTTTACTAAAGTCACTCTTACCAATTTTCCAGTAATACATCAATTACAATATCATATTTCCAGTTATTCATATTAAAAAATTATCTGAAAGTGATTTTAGTGAAATGAAATCATAATTGAGTGTAATAAATCAAATTAATCCATTTTGCACATGTAGTTTTCTGTTATGATTCTATAAAGCTGAATCTTGCTTCTTTCTCCACAAGCTGAATGTGATAGCCATGTAGTAGGTTCTTTAACATTCTCATTGTCCTTTTACTACCCTGAGAAACATGCAAGAGTCAAAAACCAGAAATTGGACAATGTCCTTTTTGGTGTGTAGGCTCCATTTCGGGAATTGATCTAGTGGATCAATAAATGGAAAGCAACTGGAATTAATATTTGCTTGCCACTGTTTTCAACCAGCATTTTTTTTCCTTTTTAGTAGAGCTTAATATCATTATATTGTTTTGAAATTACAAGTGATTAGATGTTATGTTTTCTTTTCTCTCTTTTTTAGCAGAGACTAGTTTCATTATATTGGTTCAGCTTTAACTAATGAGTTGACAAACAGAGCTGGAAGTAATGAGATTGTGTTAAAGTCTCACATCGGTTGTGAATAAAAAATTAATAGTACTTATAATAGTTTTAACAATTCTCTATTTTTAAATTAGCTTTTGAAAAAAATTAAATCTAAATCTATTATCTAACGAATTTTATATGGTATCATAGCTATAGTTTGCAAACAGTATAATCGGCTACTTTAACACTCTAGATGTCCTTTAATTGTATTGTATCCCCATAGTTCCTACATTGGTTGGAAATGAAAAATTAATAGTACTTATAATAGTTTTTGAACAATCTTCTATATTTTGAGCTAACTTTTAAAAAGAGTTAATCCAAATCTATTACCTAACAAATTTTACAACCAAGGGCTGCCAGTTATTAATGAGATTTTAATTCAGAGCGTGAGGGTTTGGATCCATCTCCCCCCTTTGGCAGCACAAGGTTTCTCATATTGATCCAACTCACCAACATCACGGCTGTAATGACATAGGCAGCAACTAAGCTGCAATCTTTGCAATTAAATAAAGAAAGAAGCATAATGTCGGTCCTTTATAGGAACATCTCAAGATGAGCTCATCACAAACTTCTGAAGAAAATAGTAATTGGGCAATTATTATCTTTCTCGTCCTTTTCATAACAAGCACATTATTTTTTTTTTCCTCCAGTGGATCTCGTGGCATTAAAAGCAGAGATTATGTTATTTTTGAACCAACGGGCCTTACTGAATAATTACTTAATCAGAACTCAACCAGCAAACCCACACGGAAATTACAATCATGTTCCATCAGAACTAAAAATCCCAGTGTACAACAGAAACTGTAATAGTCTGTAATGGGAACAAAATCCACTATAGATATGCCAAAAAAGGGGGAAAAGGAAGGGGGGTGGGAGAGGGAGGAGTATATGGCATTTAATGTAACGGGTTTATCTTCCATTCATGAAATTCAAGCCTTTTCCTAGAATGTGTAATTAATTGGGTAAAGCAAGAAAAGCTCCTTACCAGGCAATATTTTTGGTTTGAAACTTCTAAGTAATAATATTCCTACGCTCGAGATTCCTTGTAATAATCTGGTTTTAATATCAAAAGATTCTTAAGACTGCTCCTCGTAAAGCTTTGCGATGGATAATTTTCTCAGCTTCCTATCGTGCTTAAGCACGGCACTTACACTCTCAACCACCAAAATAATCTGCAAAAATAAAATTTGAAATAATAATAATAAAAAAAAGGCGGAAAAGAAAAGAAGATTAGAGTGTGTACTAAAGATACAGCATTCCACAATTGCACATGCAACCAAGATTTGGTGCTCTAAGCAAATCTTTGTCTACTATATTTTTTACTTTGGTGCTGAGTAAGCAAATATTTGTAATGGAAAATCAAATAACTCAGATTCAGCACATGTCAGTTGCTCTTTCTGTAAAGTGGCACTACTACAAATTTTTAACTCGAAGCATAGAAGTTTCTTAATAGTTTTAAAACAGAAAACAAACCTTGCATGGCATCGGCTTACACAGGACAAAATCTTTAATATCTGAAAAATATTTCTTTACCTCATTTATCATACTCTAGGTAGTTTTTAAGAATTAAATCAACCATTAAATTATTAAGATTCAGAATTTTGGTAGAAAATTTCATGTATATACAATAAGCAGGAAGAAAATGGCAGAGAATTGGTGCAAACATTCTAGTCCTAAAAAATAAAACTTGGCAAGTGGTGTGAATATATTGAATCACAAAACTGATTGTTTCTTTCATGACTTAACGTGCAATGACCTTATGAGTCAGCCAAGTGGAAGTCATGTTATCAGTCTCGAAACCTTCACTGTCAAGTATGAATCATCGGATGCCCTCAAACTTCAACAATCCCAATAAGATATTAAACCAGATATGACATTTCACATACCTGCAAGCAAGCATAAGCGATAGCAGTTGCAAAGTAAAAGTTTGCATTGCCAGTACCCTGCAAATATGAATCAATAAGCCATTAAATGGAAATTGAGCTATTCATTTGGCTAATAAGATGTGCTTCATAGAGTCATACCCTCCAAATCCATAAATTGTGCATCACAGGGCTGAGGAGGGAGACTCCAACATAGCCACAGAAGATGAAGAAAGAGAACTGCATATCTGCAAGGAATACCATATAGTCAAGAGAAGATGGATTAAGTTCAAATTCATCGGTTATAAAAGAAGAACCTGTGAATTCACCTGCTAATTCATCAAGAAACAAACCCAACAAACCTAGGTATAGAGCTGAATCTCCAAACTGGTAAAAATTGAACCAAAAGATACAATTAGAGTACAAATTAGATTTCTTATAGATTCATGAAAAAATAACAGCAAAAAACATAAGTCATGGATTTAAATAATGGCTATTTCATTACATAACAGCTATAATTTAGTGGAATTTCTGTAGGATTTTCTCATTATCCAAATTGAAAAACGAACACTTTTTTTTTTTTTAAGATAATGGCTATTATTTACCACTATAAGAGGGCATTTAAGAATCTGCCACCTTATTATAACAGTTGGTAGGCACTATGTGCCAAAGCTCAGGAAGCAAATATAAGATATACTAATCATCTATATTATGTTAAGTTCTAATATAATGAAGAAAGATAATGAAAAAACCATCCAGTGCAAATAGTCCATAATACGCACCAAAAAAAAAAAAAAGAGTTTGCACCTGGTGAAAGAAAAATTTTTGTAACAAAAATAGAACCAATCCTAGTAAAGCGAATTATATACACAAAGAACAAAGAACTTACTGATGGATATGATTTAAGCATTGATGAGATTGCAATGTAAACGAAAGCCAAGAAGCAGGGCCGGTGGTTTAGCCTTATGGCTAATGGCAATATCATAAACAAAATATTTACATGGAAAACTATCAAGAAGAAATTTCTGAAGAAATCAAAAACTTCAGCAAAGAAGTACCTGCAATAAAAATCAAAGTCAAAAAGATGGCAGTTTATGTGCAAAGACCACAGTCAAAATAAAATTTTGCCAAATTCCATAAATAACCATTATATATCTGCACTCACCACAGAACACCTATATTTGGTGACATATCCTCCACTGTAAGAATGAACCCATATGTTCTGCAAACAAGAGGCAAACATTCAAGAACTATCAGGAGTATTTACATTTCTAAAGCATAAAGTATTAAACAAGCAATGCTGTGTTTCTTAATATCAGTTCAAAAGGAGAAGGTGTAAAATCAACATAAAATTCACCCATACATTTTTGTGTTGTTTCTTCAAGTCAATTCTCTCCATACACTAACAAACATCCACCAAAATCTAGGGTTCAATTTTTCTTTGCACATGAATTTCATCTGGAAGGCATAAACTGCATATGAAAATTCCTTGGTACATTATTAAACTTTCTCATTTGTCTGCCATCACCAATCTTACCTACCTCTATCATGATCAACCTATTTTTTATACAACATTTTCTGCTAGTTGTTAGCTTTGCAAATGGCCTCTTAAAGGTTCATATGTCATTGTCACATTGATCAGAAAATAGGAATTAAAAATACAATAGTTAAAGCAATAATGAAAGTTGTCATACAAAGTGCATTGAAGTATAAAATATTCAACTGATACCTTTGAAACATCTCCCTTAAGCTGCTATATTGCTTGACAGACAAGCTGCATAGAACCAAGACATAGAGGGACCACATAGAAGTCCAGAATAAGAAAACTATGACTGGTCTCCATGAAAAATTAATTTGTGCACTTGATTGGTTGATCATTTTCTCTTGTTGGTGATTTGTATCACTAGAGTGGTTATCTCCAATTTTACCATGTTTCTTCTCCTGCAACAACTTTCGAGGAGGGGTATCTGGACCATATCCCAACATAAGAATAACCTGGAACAAAATTGAATGATAACTTATTAGCTAAAGAGCAAAAATAGAATTTTATAAAAACATTCTAAGATATGAACGTCCATTATTTATACAAGTAAAATAAGGAGAAGAAGGCAGTACTGGAATAATTAGAATTGCTGGATAAAGTGACAAATGTGTTGCCATAACCCATCCAAAAGCTGCCAGGGGAACTAGCCCTGAGGTTCATTGTAAGAACAAGATTTGATTAGTGAAAAGTCAAAAAACTATCAAACAAAGGATATAGTCACCCATACTTAACAGTAAATAAACCCTACTTCCATTTTATTGTGGAGTATGTTCAGGCTGATCAAACTAAAAGAATGGTTAAAGAGACTTCACTCAATGAAAAATATAATAATGCCATGAACTGAAGTTGATAATTATTTTTGATAGAAGCCATAGACAAAGATCACAATGATAACCCAAAATAAGAAAATAAGATAAATTTCTCAAATACTGAGTAAAACATGTTGGCAACTTACGTGTACAAGCTCCATAAAGAGTCAGTATGATGAACAGATTTTCAATCGGGGAAGTTGACAAACCCACACATGCAGCTATTGTAAATGGATTCCATAAGTAAACAAGAGCAGCAATATCTCCTGAAGGAAGTATATCTGGAGAGAACATCAATTTTGAACTTTATGAGCCTATGAAACAAACCAACGGAGTGGGTACAATGCATATAAAGAGCATTGAAAAATAGTTCTCATCAATGTACACATTAGAATTACCTGAGCTTTCCATTTGATTACTTAGATCAAGAAAATTCAAACTCTGTCTATATGCCATCTGTAGTTTCCAACCAGTAGCACGAATAAGCATAGCACTGAATATATCTGCAATGACAAAAAGCAAACTGTATCGCAAAATGTGTTGATATCAACTGTCTGACTAAATAATTGATAAAGTTATTAAGGTAAAAACTACAAACATAAGTTCAAATTCAATCTTAACTAAAATGAATCATAGCACATAGCTCAAATACAGATGAATATCCACTCCACCCCACCCCATCCCATCCCATCCCACCCTGCCCCATTCCAAACTCATCTTCTCTTTTTTTTCTTTATCTCTAGCAAACTATCAGCTCAAAACTGAATTACACATAGAGAAATGAGAACAGAGTAACCAAATTATTTGCCTTATTAGATACGCTCTATCATTCAATGATATCGTCAAACATCAAAAGCAATTATCCAGTTATTAATTACTGAGAATACAAAACAAGAACCTTTGAGAGGCTTTTTTTCAACTATTACTACTTTAAATAACAATTACACTCTTGGCTCTCTACACAGGCATGTACTGTGCACCAAGACATACATTCTCTGTCAGTGACAACAACTTTTCGGTAAGAGTTTTCCATAATATCATAGGATCATGGAAAAAAAAAAAAATAGTAGAAAATACACTCAGATAATTGGAAAAAAAAAAAAAAGAAAGAAAAGTTGTCATGAGATTGTATCTTGAATAGCATGTGCAAGCAAAGACCATGGGCCACGTAAAAATAGTAGATTAACAAGAGAACTCCCCATATATAATATGACGGTTGAAAATTGCTAAGAAAGACAAAATATCATTTCACCTGCACAACACATGACTGGGCTGTCCTTCAATTCTGCACCATCAAACAAAACAGGCTGATCTAATTTGCAAGAAATTAGAAAAAGAAAAAAGTTCCAAAACATCTATGACAGGTACTGTGATAGCATATTCTTTGTGCGTGCATTATTCTTTTTAGTAACATCTTCAAAATTAACAGAAATTGAATTGGAACCCGAATTCTCTGCATAACAAATAAAATGGAAAGGCCTTTTCTTTTTCCTCAAGTGAACTTGATAAAATCCAGAAATATGACCAAAAATTACATAGATCATTGTGTCTTTAATTTGTACCTTTCAACAGTAAGTGGTCCGAGCACTGAGAGTAACAAAGGAGAACCGTGATACATGGATCCTACAAGGGAAACAGTAAATAAAACACTCCTTAGATCAATTAGAAAACTTCACACAAGAAAAAACATAAATTCGCGAAATGAACAAAAAATGCAACTTAAATTTAAATTAAACCTGCATAAGGAGACATCGCTGACTGCTTCAACCAGTAACCCTCGGACACTACAACAAACCAAAGCAAAAAATGAAGAATTGAAATAAACACAAATAATCAATAAAATTTATCTCGCAAACATTGAATACGTAAAAAAGAGAATGAAATAAGTACAGCGACGGAGGCTGGTGAGCGGAGTGGAGACTTCCGGCCGAGAGGATAAGTTGAGACTTTGCTGGAAATAAATGAGAATTAGCCTGAAGATCACTGAAAATATCACCCACAACCAAAACCCTCTCTTCTTTATTTTCCTTTGCAGCATGCTTTCTTCACTCGTCTCCATTTTCTGATTCTGTTTACTGGTTTTTTCACTGGAAACGGCCACCAGATTTAAGAATCGAACGGTGTTTTCTATCACTCCTGACGTCTGTCGTTTCCCATTTTATGGGCCCAAATAATGGGCTCCAGCCCATATTACTGAATTGCCGGTTTGATTGTGAGTGAAGATATTAATTTTTATTTAATGTCCTACTATTTTTTAAATATTTATATTTAAGTAAAATAATAAATTTAAAAATAAATATTATTGAAAGATATTAATTTAAAAAATTTAGATTTAATGTTCTACTATTTTGAAGATTTTTAAAAATATTTCTTTTTAAGATTTTTGTCTTTCAATAATATTTATTTTTTGAATTTATTATTCTATGAATATTTATAAACGTATATATTTTTATAATAATTTTAGATATACATGTCAATGTATTCAATAATTGACATACTTATCTTATTATAATTTATAAATATTTTAGAATTATTAATTTAAAGATAAATATGTAAAAGTTTTTGTTTAATTAATATGTATATTATAAATAAATATATTTTTATTGCAATTTCAAATTGACCATATTATTATCTAGCAGGTGACAGGTGAAGAGGTTACTTGTTAAAGTCCAAATCCTTCTCCAATCCAAGAAAACCATAGAAGGGCCAATTTTTTGGATTTAATCGAGTGATTTTTTAAATTTTTTATAAATTTATTTTTTTTTTAAAATATATATTTATATGATTTTATTAAAAGAATTTAAAACTAAAAAGAAATTAAAAATATGCGAGAAGTACTTTTTCCAAACAGACACGTAGAATATTGGAGAAACTCTCCAAGCCGCTTCATCAGGCTTTTCTTTTCACTAGGTAAACGTATTTTTTTTCTTTTCTCTATCGAAGTCTTTCTAATCAGATTCCACACAAATATCCAATTCTCCCCTTTCCATCTGAGAAAACTCTCACCCACAGATTTTTTTTTTTTTTTCTATATACATATAACAACAAATTTATTAGCATCATTCTCTACTCCTAAGAAATGGCTAGGCCTAATCAGGAAGCAATCGACACATTTATGAGCATCACAGGCGACACCGAAACTGTCGCCGTCCAAAAACTCATGGTATTGTGATTTTAATTGTTTTTAACTGCTTGTTTAATTTGAGATGATCTGCTTTCTCAGTTTTGATTTGTGGAATTTTGATTGTAGTCGCTGAATTTTTGTAATGTTAGTCATATTTTTGTGTTTTGATTGATGCTGGATATTGTAATCACGGTGTTTAATTAGGTTTTTTTTTTGTTCGTTGCATCAGCATTATTGGTTGTAGTTTGCTGATTGTTAGAAAGTAGTCAGTTTGAGTGACTATTTTATGTTTGAATTCATTATTAGTGTTAAGCTGTTTTACGGTTATTGTTATTACTAATTTTACTTTTAATTGGAGTTTTTGATGAAGCTGATGTAGTTTGTAGGTAAAAATTTGTTATGACATTGAGTCAAGACGATTACTGTATCCAAGAAGTTGCTACTACATGTAGATAAAATGAAGATATGCTCAATTGAGAGGATATAATTGGCCTATTTTAGGATTGCTCGTAGCTCAGAGCCTTAGATACCTTGGACAATTTCTGAAGCTGCGGTGTTCCTTGTCATTTATTATTGTATGCTACACTGACACGGCTTTGCAGCCATGTCTACACTTAAGCATAGTCCTATTCATTAATGCCAGAATATGTTTCCCTTAATAGTTTGTGGGTTTTTTTGGGATTTCATTGTTTCTTGTTTCATCGGCAAGCGGTGTTGTTTTAGAACCAGTTGATTAAAAACTCGTTTTCAATTGTTTTTTGGACTTTTATTGTTTCATTGGCAAGTGATTTTTGTTCTAAAATTAGTTGATTGTGCTTGTTATAAATTGTATATCGTTGTCCTAAACTGGCAGCTTGGTGTGAGTTCTAGAGAGTGGCTGAAGATGGTAGTGAAACAATGTCTTATTTTTACTTGCCTTTATTCAGTTTATAAAATATGGTGTATACATTTCCATCCCTGAATTGTCTTAAATTCAGTGTATTTATAATTTATTGCCTTTTCTAAAATGCCAACCTGGTTCAGTTGTTTTACTTTCAAGATTAAGAGAAGACCATATGGTTGCAATTTCAAGCTTAGGGAGATGCGCTGATGTCATTGTTTATTGATAGGTCAATTCATATCAAAATTTTGTTCAAAACTTGTCTCATGATTCTTAGATCTGAGAATGATGCTTTTCATATTGTTAAATTTTTGAATTGAAGATAAATTTTAAATCCATTGCTTAATGAGCAAGTTCTGACGTTTTTTTTTTGCCTGTTATTAGGAGCATCATGGCGATATCAATGCAGCCGTAAATGCACATTTCAGTGAAGGAGATAGAAGCAAGTTAGTGATTTTACCATATTATATCCCATTCCTTGTCCTGTTATTTTTTTATGATTATTTTCTAAGACTGGTATTTGTTATTGTAAATATTTAATCCTTAAAGAAGATTGAGAAAATGATGTTGAATGTGCTTTTCCATGTCCAGCGTGCATGAAACTTCTGTTGTTCCTTCTCAAGTTGATCTCATGGATGTAGATGATCCAATTGAAGTTGTACCAAGGAGGAATCCTCTGTCACTGCTGTCTGAGGCTAGTACAATGAACCCATTCTCACTTCTTGATCCGCACTTCCATAGAAGTATATTTGATGGTGGTTCTGATTTTACAAGCCGTGCACCATTTGTCTCACAAACTAGAGAGAGGAGAGAAATACCTATAGAGGTCAAGGATGGGAGTGACGTGTCCAGCCGTTCTGGTCTTGCACCTATCATTGAGGATGTAACTGGAACTGAACATGCACAAGATCCAGATATTCATGGTACTGTCATAGTTGATGATGATGATGATGATTATATTCCAGCTGAGCTAACTGGAAGGGATGCACTGCGGATAGAGCAAAGAGGTGATGGTTCTGGTGACAATGCTCGTGAGACGCATACTAGACCTAGTGCTCCTGAATATGATAATTTACCGGACTATAGCAATGATATAGAAGAGGAAATGATTCAGGCTGCCATAGAGGCTTCAAAATTAGATGCTCAGGTGAGCTAATCAAAAATATTTTTTCGGTTTGTGCAGTGCTTGAGATTGTGATGTTTACTGTTTTGGGTTGTCTTCTGGATTTTATACACTAAGGGTTTGCTTTATAAGTCAAATCATATATTATGATGCACCAATTAAATGATACTTGACAGTTTTATTGTCTTTAGAGGTACGCCTTTTTGCTTACATGCTGAAGTGAGAAGCCTGATGCTAGCTTTGATCTGGATTTTATAGATTTTAATCATGCAAACCTTTGATAGAAGAAGCCTTAAGTGCTAGGACACCCTTATCCTTTTGAAAACGGGATGCATTTTTCTCCTTTTTATAATTTTTTTCCTTGTTTGTTAATAAAATCCCCCACCCCCTCACCTCCCAACAAAGAAAAAAATAACTGTACGAAAATGAATAGAAAGAAAGAGAAAGAACATTTGTTATTTATTTCTGTTATGCTTCACTTATTGCAACACTGGTCTTATTTGGCATGAAATGAATCCAGGCAACAGAGCAAGAGAAGGCAATGCATGAGCTGAGGGGAAAAGTTGGAGCATCAGAAATGGGAGCTTCTAAGTCTGATGAGGTGGAGATGGGTACAATAGTGACGTCAAATGGAAGGTATCTACATCTGGCTGCTGGTTAAGAGATATGTGATATGAATCTGGTGCTGTGAGCCTGTGTGTTGTGGCATCCTTGTACCACAATAGCCTTGAAGAAGGATAATAAACTACTTTTTCAGGTTAAGTTGACCATTACTGGAGTCGAGAAATTTGATACTTTTCTTTGGATGTGATATAGGCTGAGGACTAGAAGCTTATCTATTCAAGATGAAGCTGAAGATGTGGAGTTGCAGCCTCTTGTTAGGCATAGATCAAGACATACATCATCTAGCTCTGTGGAATCCACTAGAGAAGTCGGAGTTGTTGCAGCTAGCCCACCATCTAGTCCTGGACAGAATAATATTAGCAGTCATCCACAGCACAATGGAAATGCATTCCAATCTGATGAGGTTTTTCTGTACTTAAAACCATTACAATTGTTCACTTGAAAAAAATTCAATATGGTTGATTGAATATTTTATGGTTGAACTAATCTACTATTGTTGTATTCTTTGACAAATTGAAGTGGGGAGGCATCTCTTCTGAGGAGCATGATGAAGCTGTCATGCTTGAGGCTGCAATGTTTGGTGGAATTCCTGAAGGTACTGGATACCGCTTTGCATATGCACCTCATCAGTACATGCAAACTGAAGCTTCTTATTCCCGGCCGATACCTCGCCCTCCATCACCATCCTTGCAAGCTCAGCGCTTGATCCGTGAACAACAGGTTTAACTTTTGGTTTCTAATCAGAAAAGAATTGAATGTTTTGAACCACTAGTGACAGTCCTATGACAGAGTGATGCATATTATGGATGCAGGATGATGAGTATTTAGCATCCCTGGCAGCTGACAGAGAAAAAGAACTGAAGGCCTTGGAGGAAGCTGAAGCCTGTCGGTTACAAGAAGCAGCAGCTAGGAAAGCTGCTCTTGAAGAAGAAAGGAGAAAAGAGGAAGAATCTCTCAGGAAATTGGAGGAAGAACAGGTTATTATTCATCTGGTTTTATAGTTGCATCACATGAAAAATTTCTCTGAACTCATTTTTAAACTGTTGTTTATCATACTTCTGTGGCAAAAAAGTTTTTGACGGTCATTAAGCTTATCTTTTTCCTTCAGTTTTCATGTTTTCAGTTCATCTGCGGCAGTTGTATATAAACTGCTGTGGGTAAGGGACCAAATGCATTGATTTCCTGCATTCTTCTTGCTGGAATGGAGTGTATAACATTTATATTTTAGTGCAACTTCCAGTAGTTCTTTATGGCTGGATTTGTCAATTTTTACTTGCAGGAATTTGAAAGACAGTTGGCAGCAAAAGAAGCTTCTCTGCCCGAGGAACCTGAATCTGCTGATGAGAATGCTGTAACACTACTGGTGAGGATGCCTGATGGTACCAGACGTGGCCGCAGGTTTCTCAAGTCTGACACCTTAAGGGTAAATTTTGTGAAATATGTTGCTTCAAAATGTATATTTTTACCCTACATGCTCCTTGTTTCTCAACGTGTTATTGTATGATTTGCTTTGCAGTCTCTTTTTGACTTCATAGATATTGGTAGGGTGGTCAAGCCGGGTTCTTATAGACTGGTAATTCTTCTTCCATGTTTTTCCATGACCATCTATTCTTTACTTATGTGTTATAAAGAAGTTTGTGCCGTGTAATTACTGATATGCTTAAATTCATGGAAAAGAGAATTGAAATAATACAAACAAGGCTAACATATTCTGCTTTGTTTAACTTGTTTTTTAATTTAACAGGTGAGACCATACCCAAGGCGTGCTTTCAGTGATGGAGAGAGTGCACTGACACTGAATGAACTGGGTCTAACCAGCAAACAGGAGGCCTTATTTCTGGAGTTAATCTAGAAATGGAAAAAAAAAACATTTTAAAATTGTAGAAATCTGCTCCTTCGAAGATTTAATTATATTGGGGGAGGCTATGGGGGGTGGGAGTTTTATTTGGGTCTTGTACTGTTTGGACAAATTGCACGAAATTTGGCAAGATGGACAGTTTCAATCTTGCTCAAGGGGCAGTACAATCGTGGTTGGAATTAGTTTCACTGGGTGTTGCATGGTTCATGAGAACTGTTATTTTGTACATATTTAGTGATTTATGATATCACGTTATTGGATAGAATTTGAATTGAAGGTATAAATTTAAAGAATTGTGTCGTCGAGTGTGGTATTGCAGTTCTGAGCTTTCTATTGAATATGAATGTGAAGGATATTGTGTGCTCAAGTGCTTAACATGGTGCTGCACCAATAGTCTCTCAAGCTGGAAGATGGACCACTAGTATCCTTTGCTGATTTGATAGTTTTTAATTTCCTGTCAGAACATTTTCAGGAGAGTGTCCGGTGTTCAGGCTAGAACTATGCAGGGACTTGAAGTGGTCTCGGGACGTACTGACAAATTTGTCAGCTTAGTAGGTGGGGTGTGTTTGTCTCTGCTGGACTGGAATGATATGATGGGCTTGGACTGTGTGAGATTACCATCCATTCACTCAATAGTGCTCAACTGTAGCACTCGATTGGTGTTATTATTGATCACAGGAAATCTTAGCGATCCCCCATTTGCTTTTATGGCTGTCTTTTGATAATATGAGAAAAGAAAATATTTTGTTGTGACCTGAGTATCTAGCTGAGCACTATTTAAAAATGAGAAAATAGAGCTAACCCAACAATATTTCAAGGGGTTCTAAAAAATTATTGAATTATATTTTTATTTCACTAAAATTATTTTAGATAAATTTTTTGTGACAATTTCTATGTTAAATTTTTTTGTGATATGTCAGTTTTTTAGTTGCATAAATCAGAAAATTGGTCGGAAGTGATTTTAGTAAAATGAAAATATAATTGATTGATTTTCTTGCAATAAAAAAATTTGTAATTTTACTGTAATAAGAGTAAAATTTAGTAATTATATATAAAATTAATCTATATTTCAAGAATAATAATTATTTCAAGGGGTTAATTTTGATTTTATTACAGTAAAATCATAAAAAAAAATTTCGTTTTAAAAAAATTATTGAACTATATTTTTATTTTATTAAAGTCATTTCATATAAATTTTTTGTGACATATCAGCTGTTACGTCAGATTTTCGGTGATACGTTGGTTGCTATGTTAGCTTCTTGGTTACATAAATCAGAAAATTGGCCGAAAGTGACTTTAGTAAAATGAAAATATAATTGAACGACTTTCTTGCAATAAAAAAAATCTAATAAAAGTAAAGTTTAATGACCATATATGAAATTAATCCATATTTCAAGAATAATAATTATTTCAAGGGGTTAATTTTACTTTTATTGCAGTAAAATTATAAAAAAATTTCGTTCTAAAAAAAATTATTGAACTCTGTTTTTATTTCACTAAAGTTATTTCAAACAAATTTTTTGTAACATGTTATACACCAGCTATTATGTTAGCTTTTCAATTACATAAATCAAAAAATTGATTGAAAATAATTTTAGTAAAATGAAAATATAATTAAATGTCTCTCTTGCAATAACAAAAAAATTTGTAATTTTACAGTAATGCAATAAGAATAAAGTTAAACCATATATGAAATTAATGCATATTTCAAGAATAATAATTTTTTATTTTGTTATTTTCAAGTTTAAAAATACAAATGGATTTGACGAAAGACAAATTAGTGTTATTCCCATAGGTGTGTGAAGAAAAATCAATGGGCCGAATTCAATGAAGCCATTTGCCCCTTTTTTTGGACTAAACAAGTGGAGAATTAACAAAAGTACACAAACTGAAGTTGAACAATCAAGTCAAAGCTCACTTTTTATTTCTTTAATAATATAATTACATTGCAATGGCTGTTTGTTGCGTGCCACGTGTCGCAATTTTTCCTGAATTAGTTAGGAGTTAAGGAAGTTAGATAAATACCCAAAGAAGAAAGAGAAATGAGATTAGAAACCCAACGGTCAAGTGGAACGGGTATCAAGTGGAGGGGGACAGGCACGTGCACCTCATGTGAGTCACGACACTGAAAAAGAAGAAAAAGGATGCACGCCCCCTTCCCTGCACCAACTCCTCAACGGTCATATTTCTCTCCGACATCTTTCAACGGTCGCTTGGACTCGCTTTCTTCACCGTCTGATCCAAAATCACGCGGCCATTAACCCAGTTTCCCAACTCTTCTCGAACACTCACAGTCATCATTTTCCCCCTTTTTTCTAGTGTTGGGTAAAACCAATAATGATCGAGACATGTCCACATAATTTAGGAAAAGCAATAATGATCGAGACAATACTAGGATTAGTATAGTAGTGGTAGTAGTAGAGAAGGGGAGAGAGAGAGAGAGAGAGGTGAGAATCAAGAATCTTAGTATATAAAAGTAGAAATGTTGAATGGTTTATGGTTTCTTTGGGTAGTGAGAGGATGAGAGCTGCCATGTATCTTTGTTGATCACTTGTTCATACGCATGCTGCTGGGGCTTCTGGGTTTTCTTGCTTTTGGTTTCGTTTTAGCTATCATGGAGTTGTTGCCAACTTCAAATGCTGATGTGGGTTCAAAGATTTCTGTTGACTTACCAAATTCACCAAGTATGCTTCTGCATTTCCTTCTACCAAGTAAATTGCATTGTTGGTAAAGTTCATAGCCTTTTGCCAGTGAGTTTGTTTTGAAGGTTTTGGAATCCGATGATTGTTTTAATGTGTTCGAGATATTAGTATTCAAATTCTTTCATTCTTTTGGGGGTGGGGATTTTTTTTTATTTCTCATTTTCTTTTGTCATTTGTTAATTGCATACCCACATTGTTATATAGGAAGACTTACAATTTTTACAGAAACCTCTTTTTTTTCTTTTTTTTTTTTGGTTTTTGTTATTATTCATCGGATTCCTATTCTTTTCATTTGATTTTGAAACAAATTCACACACTCACATTAGTCTGTCAATCTCTCTTGATTTCCCTGTTCAAATTCATGTATACAAAGTTTCATACGAACAGATAGAATCTATACAATCAAATATTAGAAAACCATTTGTTTGATAGTCCAAAATTTGTCATAGAAGCTAAGAGAGATAGGGGAGAGAAATAGGGGGTGGTGAGTTGCATCAATTCAAACAAAAGAAAAATTGGAAGGTTGTAGAGGATGTTGGCTGGGTGTTCTAGTTCTACATTGCTGTCCCCAAGGCATAGATTAAGGAGTGAGTCACCAGCACAATTTCAAGCTTGCCATTTCCAGCTACCTTCCATGAGCACACAGAGATTGGATTTGCCATGTTCTTTCCCTCGTAAAGAATCCACGCGGTCACAGCCAATTAGGCCTGTTGGTGTTGGTCTCTCTGTGGATAAATCACTTGAATCCAAGACCAGCAGTTGTTCTCTCAAGCAGAATATCAGGCTCCCACCATTGGCCACAAGCAATCAGTCAGTGAAAGAGGAGTTTTGGGAGAAGAGTAAGAGCTTGAAGAGGTTTGCGGAGCACGGCTCAGTTGATGAATCTTGTACTAATAGGGCAAAGAGAAAAAGGGGAATCAGCGAAAGTTGTAACTCCGATGATGTTCATGAAAGTGGAGCTGGTTTGAATTTGGGCCAGTTTGGGAGTAGCAGTTTTTGGTTTCAGGCGGGTTTTGAGGTGCCTAGAGGCCTAAACCCTGCACAAGCTCCTTTCTCTTTGACATATTCAGGGGATGAAGAGAGGGTCTGCTTTGTGCCGAGTGAGGTGATTCCACCGCCTTTGCCATCGTCCAACAATCCATGGTTGGATTCTGTTATAACCGAGATCACTGACGTAGGTGAAAAGGATGGGGAAAGTAGCCAAAGGCCAGTAAAAGAAGCCTCAGGTTCAAGTGCATCATCAGAAAGCCATAGCTTGGGCCTTAGGTTAAGTGAGAATGTTGCAGAGCATGAAGTGGGCAATGGTTCCAGGAATCCTCATCCACAAGAAGGCAGGTCGGTGGAAACTGCAGGGGAGAATCACCAGGAGGATTATCAGGCATTTGAGTTGGTTAGCTTGCTTACAGCATGTGTTGAAGCAATTGTCTCGAAGAATATGCCGGTGATCAACCATTGTATAGCTAAACTGGGGGATCTTGCTTCTCCAAAAGGAACAGCTCTTAGCCGCCTTTGTGCTTACTATACAGAGGCTTTAGCTCTTAGAGTTACGAGGATTTGGCCTCATATATTTCATATTACCACACCTCGGGAGTTTGATCGAGTAGACGATGATTCTGGGACTGCATTGAGGCTTTTGAATCAGGTGAGCCCAATTCCCAAGTTTATTCATTTCACATCGAATGAGATACTGCTGAGAGCTTTTGAGGGGAAAGATAAGGTTCACATTATAGACTTCGACATCAAGCAAGGGCTTCAGTGGCCTAGTTTGTTTCAGAGTCTGGCCTCTAGGAATAGTCCTCCTAGCCATGTTAGAATAACAGGTATAGGTGAGTCCAAGCAAGAATTGAATGAGACAGGAGATAGGCTTGCTGGATTTGCTGAGGCTTTGAATCTGCCTTTCGAGTTCCATCCGGTTGTGGACAGGTTAGAAGATGTGAGGGTATGGATGCTTCATGTGAAGGAGGGGGAGGGTGTGGCTGTGAACTGTATTTTCCAAATGCACAGGACACTTTATGATGTAAATGGAGGAGTGCTGAGGGATTTCTTGGGACTTATTCGAAGCATAAACCCCACAATTGTTCTTATGGCAGAGCAAGAAGCTGAAAACAATGCCACAAATTTGGAAACAAGGGTGTGCAATTCATTGAAGTTCTACTCTGCAATATTTGACTCGATTGATTCTAGTCTTCCATTGGACAGCCTGGTTAGGATCAAAATAGAAGAGATGTTTGCAAGGGAAATTAGGAACATAGTTGCTTGTGAAGGAATTGACAGGCTTGAAAGGCATGAGAGCTTCGAGAAGTGGAAGAAGTTGATGGAGAATGGAGGATTCCGGTGCATCGGAATTAATGAGAGGGAAATGCTTCAAAGCCAAATGTTATTGAAGATGTATTCCAGTGAGGATTATGGAGTTAAACAAAGGCAGGATGGAGCAGCACTTACCCTAAGTTGGTTGGATCAGCCTCTTTATACAGTCTCTGCATGGGCACCTGTCGATGTTGCAGGAAGCTCATCCTCTTTTTCTCAGCCTAGTTGAATGGTGAATCTTTTCTTTCATATATTACTGCACACAGAAAGGGACACTAAATTCTTTGTAGGTAGTAAAAGTTGTCATTATTCTTTCATTCTTTTGTTGCAGATAAGATAGTGCCAATACCATCTGTATTCATACAGTAGCATACTGATTTCAGTTCCTTGCAGGTCAGATTTCTAGGTTTCAGTCCATAGAATTTGGAGTCAGTTTTTATATGTTTTATTATTATTCTTTAATTCTTTATGTATTCATGAAATTCTTTGTGGTACTTCCATTACATTGTTCATTATATTCATTGAAAATGTTATTAGAGTTTTTTGTACTTGAGAATTGAATCCTCATATATGAAACGATTTATTTGATTTGTGTTTAGTAGATTTTCCCTCATTAATGTCTACTTTTCTGCTATCAATCTCCATTTGATTTTTATATGATATTTACTTAATTTAAAGTCCTATATGAAAGAGGAGTTTTTAACATTATATTTGAAAAACATTAAGATGATTACATAACAATGAAGGAATGAAAATAGCATACAGAAGATTCTGCTGGATTCAACTCTCTCTCATTGTTTAACTTTAGGAATGAGAAGTAAAGGTTGTTCCATCCTCAAAGTTAATCCATATTTCATATTTCTCAGTCATACTTAAATCAGTGGAATCCTTTCCATCAGGAAGAGACCAATGAAAGAAATAAATCAGGTAAGCAACTATCAATGCGACCTGCTTCGCAGCCATGGGTAAACCAGGGCAGATTCTCCTGCCCGAGCCAAAGGGTATGAACTCAAAGTCATTACCTTTAAAATCCAAGTTGGAGTGAAGAAACCTTTCTGGATTAAAGACTAAAGGATCTTCCCAATATTTGGGGTCTCTGCCAATTGCCCAAAAATTTACTAAAACTTGTGTGTTCTTTGGAATTGTATAATTCATTACTTGGCATTTTTCTGTGGCGCGGTGAGGAAGAAGAAAAGGACCTGGAGGATGCAGCCTCAGGGTTTCTTTAACACAAGCTTGAAGATATTTTAATTCTGGTATGTGGGATTCCTTTAATTTGTTTTGGACTACTTTTCTTGTTATTTCTTCGTCAACTTTGTTCATGCATTTTGGATTCTTTATCAGTTCCGCCATTGCCGATTCAATTATGTTGCTGCTTGTATCTGTTCCTGCAGATAGTAGCTCCTGAAAATTCAAAACCAAAGGTTACTACATTATTGACCCAAGGCCCATTGAGCTTCTAAAAGAACTTTTATTTAGGATAGTTGTTCTGTAAGCTTGATATTTGTTGGTGGGTAAGTCCAATTAGAAAGAGAAAACAAACCACAAGCAGGACATTGATTTGATCATTGGTGGAGCCATTACTGATGAGAGTGTCAAGAAAGTCTCTTGGGATTGAAGCATCTCCTTCTCTTCTACATTCTCTTCTTTCTTCTACAATAGCTTCACAAATTTCAAAACATCTCTCTTGCAAATCCTTAATCTTCTTCTGCAAACCTTGCAAATCAAACCTACCCAAAATTGGATATAAATCAGACAAATTTGGAGTGGAAGCAACCTCTAATATTCTACTCAAACGTGACCTCATATTTCCATCTCCATTTTCTTGCTCCAAGCTCATGAGATTTCTTGATACCAATATACAATTTAACATGTTAAAAACTGTAATCATTGCTACTTCTTTAAGCTTCACTTCTTTTCCTTCCATTTTCTTGATAAATCCAGCCATCTCTACCACCTTTTCTTCTCTTTTATATGCTTGCAACTCTAATGCTTTCGAAGAGAAAAGCTCAGTTTTGCAAATCGTACGTAAATATTTCCACTTATCATTGCATTCAGCAATCCATCCAAGTGATAGCTTGTTGAGTTGAGGACTCTTGGCTGGTGCCACACGAGTAACATATCTTCCTGAGAGAATTCTATCATGGGTTTTCAGGATTTCCATGGCAGCTGCCTGGGAAGATCCTACTACTGCAAGTTGGGTTCCAAGTTTTATGGAGAAAAGTGATCCATAAATTTTGGAAAAATGGGTTAGAGCTATATGGGGCTTGCTTCCCACTTGAAGAATATTGCCTAAGATTGGCCATTGATATGGACCTGGAGGAACTGATGACTCTGAAGGCTTTAAGTAGCGTTTAAGGATTATAAGACATAAAAGAGGTAGAAGAAGAATCATAGCAGAGAAGAGATCGCTTCCTTCAATGGCCATAAGTAAAAATTTTTATGAGCCACAAAGATGGTTTTAGCTATATGGATCAATGGTGTACAAGGACTTGGCCATTTTAAAAGAAGAAGAAGGATTTGCAGCTCTACTAAATGACTAGTATATACCAACTAATTAGATTTGCAATTGGGAAGAATTTCCTGAATCTGGCCAAAAGAGTTCCCTATTATGAATAAATGCCAAGGCAAATTCAGCAGTAGCTGCTAAGGGTGATAGGTATATATATATAGCATAAATCTGTTCACTTATAAGGAATTGTCCATGTTATTTTTGCTTTAACAGAAGGTTTAACTGTATTTTCATGTAAGCTGAGAGTTATTATTATTGTACAATTCAATACTTGTTTCCATGTAAAATAAAAATTATCCTTTATTTGGAAAATTTTTCAGCGTCACAAATTGTAATTATGATAGTTATTGTGTGAGCTACACAAACAGTGATAATCTCATGTTGCATTCACAATAAATGCGTTAAAATTCTTTTAAGGCGAGAAATTTCAAACTTAAAATCTCTCCTAATTTTCACAAAAGAAAATAGCAATTAAGTCACACTTCAATGGACGCTTTGGAGAAATTTTATTTGATTGAACTTACTGAAAATACCATTTCTAAACGTGCAAGTTTGTTGTCAATTTCACAGTTTATTTAGCAATAAATCCTTTTACATCAGCGCTAATAAAACAGGCAGCATTTCTTTGTTTGAGATTTACACAGCTAGGAATGTGACCTACAATGGCATTGCGTTCCCAAAAAAAAAAATGTTTTTTCAGAAAAAATTTTATATTTTTAGTTTTTTTAAATTTTGAAAATTGTTTTTGATATAAATAATTAAATAAATATTTTTTCCAGAAGTAGATTTGAGAAAAAAATTTATAAAAAAAATCAATCAGTTAAATTAGAAAAATTCAAAATATATTTTTAAAATACTCAACTACGATTTCAAATAATGTAGAATTAAAAACATATGAATTGTTGGCAATGGCATCTATGATCTTTTTCACCATCAATGATGGAGGTGGACGCCTACTTTTATGAAAGAACCTCAAGAATCTAAGTACCAATCAAGTATTAATTTGCCATTAATTTTGTAGATGATCAATTTACTTCAAAAATTCAAAAATAATATTTCGATGTAATTAATAGAAAATTTAATTTTAACGGTCCTCAATTTTTCTTTTTGATTTTTTTTGTGGATTATAGTGTATAAAATAACAGCAAAATTGCAATAGGAATTCATAATAGATAAAGATATTGAGAAAAAAAAAGAAATAAGAGATATAATTTTAAGATAAACATGAGATAAATTGATCACAAAAATTAAATTTTGTATTAATTAAGTAGTAATTAGCTCATAAAAGTTAAGAAAATAAATTGACATTTCAGCAAATTACTATAGAGATAATTCAAACGCATTTTTATTTTACCAAACATTCAATTCAACTTTTATTTTGTTAAATCGCTAAAAACTGAATTAAATAAAAACCCATTTCAGCTTTTAGTTTATTAATCCGTCAGAAGTTAAGAATTACAAAATTGAGTCAAACGGGATTGAGAGGATGTTGCATTCTTTTTATGATTATATGAATTGAAAGCAGTTTTTTTTATTTTATTTTTTTTATGTATCAAAATTGGAAGTTCTGCAGCTGAAGTAGAGACCATAATGCATCACTTTTTACATTCTCTAATTTAATTAATTAGTGTGACAGTTGGTGATTTATACCTGATTCAATTTGATTAGAGAATAATTGATTTAATCAGCTGAATTAATTGGTACAAAGGCCAATGTGATAAATCATACCTTGTGATGGTGTATAGTTGGACTAAATTATATAAATAATTGTGGAATTCTTATGACATAAGGTATAAGAAACCTTTGTATTTATCCCGTTTCACCGTTTAAAATATTTTTTTTGTCTTATTTGCTTGCCCAATTAAGTTTTTAGTGTACATTAATTATCTTCTTTTATTTTAGAAAGATATAATATTTCATTCTCTTAATATTGACATGTCGGTATTTACCATCCATGGTAATAATAATGATATGTCAGTGTTAATGAAACATTATATTATATATTTTTAAAATGAAAGAAAACAATGCGAAATAACAAAAATGATATTATTTTTCATAAGATGAACAAACTTAAGCGAAAAATATAAAATTCTATGAAGTAGCATGATGATATAATAATGGAATCAAGAAATTATTCTCATTTTTGGTGACAATATTTTTCGAGATGGTTAGCAAAAGACCCACCATCCTATGATGCATCGAATAAAGAAGTCATCAACAACAAGTTGTTGCTCATCATGATGTTTGTAATGATACCTATTAGAACCGAAATTAAGCTTAATTTTGCAATCGAGGGGTACTTACAATATACGGTACATGAAATAAACCGATGTAAGGACTAAATTTATTGGATCCTCAGAATTTGGCAGAAGCCAATCAAAAAGATGTACTTCGAAGCAACAATTAGGGGAACATCTCATTATGTTTGTACTTACATAATTTATAGACCAGTATAATCATAAATTAATATACATTTAATTATTTTATTTTTATGCATATTTTATAATGATTAAATATGTTTACATACGATCTGAGTAAATCTAGTAGTAATCGTTTTGGAGAAACGAAAGGTACACAAGTTGAGATTCACTGTTTAATGGAATGAGTTTCAATTGATTATTAATAACAATGCTATATGGCCACTGATGCTACCATAAGTAAATTATTTTTCTTACAAAGGGGTCCAACTGGACCGAATCCTCTTGATGATTTCATGAAGTCGAAGCTCGTTCTCCTTGTCTCTCATGAGCTTTCTCTTTCTGGTATTTTCCATTCTCTCTCCGTCGCATTTTGTTTTGTGACAGTTTCTAAGGAAAATTAGTGGTAATCCTGAATATGGAGGTGTACCATATATATATATATATATATATATTGGTATCAATTATTGTGTTATTTAATATATTTCTTTTTTCTTCTTTTAATGAAAATTTGGACAATTCAACCAAGGTATTTTCTAGAAATTTCCAATGTATTTTTTAGGTATATTCAAAATATTCTCAAGAAATTCGGAAAGTATTCCTAAAGTATGCCAAAATATTTCTAAGGAATTTTCAAAGAATTCTCAAGATATACCGAGGAATTCTCAACTATATCCAAAGAATTTCTAAGAAATTTCCAAAATATTTACAAGGTATACCAAACCAATATATTCCTAAAATACTGAATCAAAGAATACCGTAAAAATATCGAATGTGCATTTTTTGATATATTTTGGAGTGACATTTTTTAGTATAGGTATTTTTGTATTATTTTTAGTTGTTTTTAGTAGTTTTAAAAATAATTAAATGGAAGTATTGCCTTAATATTTTAGAAATTTTTTTGGCATTTTTAAAAAATTTCCTAATAAAAATTAGAAAATTTTACAAAAATACAAAAAAATGGATATATTTTTACCAACGCCGAATGTTTTTGTCAATTTTATCAAAAACAATTTTTTAAATTATAACATTATCTAAATTTTAAAATTACCAAAATATGCCTAGACGGTATATTTTCGGCATGTTTTAGGCATATTTTGATTTAATTTTCATCAATAAAAAACAAACAAAAAAACCAGAAGAATCAATTGTTAAAGAAGAAAAAGAAGAATATAATTCAATTAAAATTCAAAACATCACAAATTTTCAAACAAACAGTTTGGTATACTTTTGGAATACTTTGGAGATATTTTGGGTGTACCTTAGGAATTTTCTGTAATAAATTTTATGGAAATATCTTGATATACCCTAGAGATACCTTTGAGATACTTTGGATATTTTGATTTAATCCAAAAATTCAACAAAAAATAAAAGAAAAATATACCAAAAAAACAAAGGAGAAACCGTTACCATCGCAAAAGATAAAATATAAATTGATTTCAATCAAAGACTGAGAGATTAACAAAAATTGAAGGATTGATTATAAAGAGAAATTATTAGCATGGTTATTCAATATGGATTTGATTGGTATCATAATGCTGAGGAGCGACTAATCCTCTGTAAATTCGGATGCTAAGAAAATTATTGTTTGCAATTAATGATCGATAAGATAATACCAAAAACTTGCTTTCGAGATTAGAATTTTTCAACATAAATAGTTAGTACATGATATTGAATGGCCAAGAAAAGTTGAGCATTGTATCATGAATGAATCAACCCCATCTATATATATATAGAGAGAGAGAGAGAATATCGGATTTGAATTTTGAGAAATGGATTTTAATATTAAAGAGAATTGAGACCTAAAATACTTCTAATTATTAAAACAAATGGGTTAAGTGACACGATTCTCCTTAAAAACAATAAGTTTTACTTTCACTCCCCAAAAAATAAAACAAAAACCTCACACCGGCAATACTGCCTACCAACCCTTCCATGCATTCTTTTGTTCGCCCAAAGCATGTATATGCCATTCCCAACCCACTAGTGCTAAAGATTTTTTTTTTTTTTTATTATTATTATTATTATTATTACCCACTAGTGCTAAAGAAATATTATTATTATTATTATTATTATTAGGCTGAAATTAATCCATTTAAAATTATTATTTACTCAACACACTATAATTTTCTGAAGTTTAAAAATTATATGATTTGCTATATGTAGTTTGATATGATATACTACTATATTTTAAAGTTTGAAAATTATGCAATTTACTTTATATAATTTGACATAATATATTAGTAAGAAATAATATTTTATTTTGTTGATGCATAGATACTAATACAATAAATTAAATTTACAGAGATATTAGTACAATATGTTAAGATTTCATGAGTTAAATAATATAATTTTTAAATTTCTAATAAAGCTAGTGTATTATGTGAAATTACATAAAATAAGATAAATACTATTTTTTTTTTTTTTGTTAACGACATTAGAGATTCTAGTTTGAACCTCACATTTCTAATTATTAAAGCCTATTCGTTAACTCTTTTTTTTTTTTAAAAAAAAAAAAAGCCATTCAATGGGTAATAGTGTCAACTATCAAGTATTGCCTTTTGCAATTCATCAATTTTTTTTTTCTTACATTTTCTCACTCGAAAAAGTTTCATTATATATATAATCAAGGTGTAAATGGGTAGGATGAAATTGACCTATACAGGTTTCGTGGGTATCTACTCAATTCTAACATGTTTAAACCATAATAGATAATTCTATTAGGATTTTGGAACATGTATGGATAGAGGTCATCGGATACCCGCTATCCGATTATTTATATATATATAAGATTTATTTTATTGTAATTTATTGAATATAATTATATAATTAATTATTTTTTATGTGTTATTGAATTAAAAATATAATGAAAGTTGAAATTTTGAAATATAATTTTTCTATCATAATATATAATATTTAAATTTTATTGTTTTAATGTTATTTTTATATGATTTGATGAATTATTTTAATTTAAATGTGTTGAATTTTTATTTTGTCTATTTTATTTTATTTTGTAGTAATTTATAATAAATTGTTTGTATATTTTTATTAATTTTAATTATTTATCTAGTTTGAATTTTATTTTATTTTAAATTTTTTCAATGATAAACGGATAATTAAACGAATAATACTAATTGGATTTGGGATGAGTACGAGTAAGTGTAATATATAATCGGATTCGGATATGACATTTTTTTAAGTACCCTATCCATTGCCATCATACCGATAGCATTTATTTTTTAATGTCAAAATTTAGAAATATATATTTTTGAAAAATTGGTTCACATTGCTGGACTTTGTCTACAATATTGAAGCAATTTGATCAAATTCTACCAACAAGAAAACAAGACATGGTTTTGTGTGATCTTTTGGAATCAGCAATGATATTTAATTGTTATGGCCCCCTTTTCTGCCGGCTGTTTTTTGTTAGTTAGTCAGTAAAATTTTTCAAATTTCAACTAGTTTGTTGAATATTCATAGCTATAATACCATTTACAATATTATATAGTATATGTCTTGCTTTTGCATATATAAGATTCTAACATTAAAAACTAATAAAGGCAATATTTGACATTACGTTTGGAAAAATATTTTTTGGAAAAAAAAATTTGTATTTTTAATTTTTTTTAAAACTTTGAAAACTGTTTTTGGTAAAAACAAGTAAATAGATGTTTTTTTTCTAAAAATATGTTTGAAAAAAGCAGTTTATAAAAAATTAAAAAAATTAGTCAATTAAATAAAAAAAATTCAAAATATACTTTTATAACCATAAAACATTAATTTCAAATACCCCCAAAATCATGCCAAGCTAAGATTATAAAGAAAGTTCATGACAAGCCATTAAAATTTAAATTCGAAATTTCACATTCTTAATTACTAAATTTAGATATACTTTAATTTTAATAGTTTCTATATTTACAAAAACTATCATTAAAATATAATTTGTATAATATGATACATTAATATTGAGTAAATGCAATAAAAGAAACTAAAATTACTCCTAAAATGTGAAATAAGATGGTAGCGTCTATTTTTCCTTAACTAGAGATTTCAAATGTAAACTTTATGTACAAAACATTTTTAAATTTCAGAGAGAAAATATTATACCTCTTAATGGACTTTATTATATGCAAATCCAGATTAGTGAGTGATTAATGAAAGAAAAAGAAAAGGGCTAGAATGGTATTATAAGTTTATAGCCAAAGAGAACCATAATTGGAACTACAAGGATTGATTAGGCTCAATTTAATTATCCTAATGGCTGGATGGAATGAATTAAAAACTATCCCTTTTATGATCTAATGATGATTATGATACAATTAAGCTAAAAGACCTTTGTGATTAACATATATATTATGGTCCTCTCATAGCAAGATAAAATAATATTACTTTAAATTGCAACTAGCCAAACAAATTAGAAAATAATTAAATCATTTCAAATTAAAATATTTGCTTTCGTTGTCCATTATTGGTAAAAAGCATTTGTTTACAATGTGGGACAGGTGTTGCACGTCTGTTGGCTCGTTAGCATTTGAAAAAATATATATTTTTTCAAAAAAAATTTATATTTTTAACTAAACACATAAATAGATATTTTTTTAGAAACTAATTTAAAAAAATCAATGCACAATAAATAATTTGATTATTTTTTTTTATTTCAATTTTCATCAGCAAAGACCCTGACCAGTTGTTTTATTTAAATAAAACGTCATATTATATTAATATTTCTTAGCATATTAAGTGGATGAGATTGCGTTTAATTATTTTGTTATGGGAATCATAATTTGATTTAATTGTCTTTTAAGTCCTAAAGAAAAATACTTGTCAATATTTCGATCGGTTTTGATTTGATTTTAATCTAATTTGTAGAGTGAATAGGTCTTTGATCAGCTTTAAATAGAAGTATAAATACCAATTTAAAAAGATATGTAAAAATTAGTAATTTTAATTAAAAAACATATAATTTTTGTAGTTTTTTAAAATATTTAAGTATTAAACTCTATTTTTCCTTTGTTCATTTGTTTAGGCTATCTCTAACCCATAACACTATTTTATTGTAAATTTTATACTAAAATGATGTAATTTCGGTAAATTTATTTCCAATGCATAATACCATTTTTTACACCAAAAAAATATTCTATATTTATTCTTATTTACATATTATTTTTTATTACTTTGATTCAAAACATATTCATCTAATACTCTTTATTTTTATTTATTAATATTTAAAAATAAAAATTAATTTTAATATCATTATGTAATTTTAATTTAATAATTATTTAAATTTCAATTAAAGCACATACTTTTTCTTAAACATAAAAAAAATTATGTTAGATAATAAAATATTGAAGTGAGGTCCATTTTTCTTATTTTATAATAAATC
Organism: Balakata baccata; assembly: GCA_949630135.1. Classification (NCBI taxonomy): domain Eukaryota; kingdom Viridiplantae; phylum Streptophyta; class Magnoliopsida; order Malpighiales; family Euphorbiaceae; genus Balakata; species Balakata baccata. The sequence goes on from CATIWF010045415.1 coordinate 100,936, forward strand.
TAATTAAAATAAATAAATAATATAGTTTTATTAACTAATATACTTAATATTAATTAATATAATATATTGAATTAATTAAGTTAGAATAATTAATATAAAATTAGTTTAAATAATCTAAATATACCTATTTGCCACTTATTGATGGAAATTACACTATATCTCGAGACCAAATTTATGATAGGTTAATAAATTCAATTAAGTTTGTTAATTAATTTTTATGCAATTTATTAATTTTAATAGTAATTAAATTAATTAAATAAATAAAAATTATAATTTAAATATGTAATAATATTAATTAAACATAAATCTGTTGATTAAAAAGTAAGTAAATTCAATTAAAATTTACATTTATTTGGCATGCAATCCATTTCTTACTAATTACTCTCTCATTTCTCATTTTTACACGTGTTGGTCATGCCTAATTTGCTTTCCCATTTTCCTTTCTTTTTTTTCTGTCTTCTTCTTCCTCCATCTTCTCTATTTTTTCCTTCTTCTTTTTTTTATCTTCTTCTCAGAAATAAAATATATATAACTTGGGTATCCATCTGCAATTTGATAAAAAAATTTTTTTAAAAAATAGCAAAAATAACATGACTACGGTATCCAAATTTGGCATTTTACTATTCTAGACACCATTTTGATGCTAGATTGGAGTTGTACTATCTCCATTATTTTTGTTTTTTCTATATTTTACGCTATTTTGGTGAGAAAGTAGAAATGGTTTTACGACAACTAAATAATATTAATATTTCTATTTCCATAATTTTATGGATATAGATAACATCTTTTCCTCTAATTGAATTATTTTTTACACAAAATATTTTTATAGTTGGCCTTTTTAGTGATAGAGTAAACCAACTAATTTTTTTTTTATCAATTAGGATAGAATTAGAACCTAAGTTATTTGAAAAATTTTAAAGTTTTCAATGAGTTAGACCGCAAGTGATTTTCATCTACTTTTATTTTTTTAAACCAACTAATTAATAACTATAAATTAGTTTATAATGGTAATTTAAAAAGATCAAATCCCTATCTTCTTGGTTGTCAAAACCAAAGAACTCTGTTTCTTTGGTTGATTTCAGTGCCCTTTTTTCTATCTCTTGTCTTAGAAAAGAAGCACGCAGCCGAACCATAACCGACAAATCAATCTCCTCTTTCTCCCTCTCCTCCTTCAGATGGTGTACCCGTCTCTCTACAAATACCCCCTACCTTCCTCTTAACCACCTCTCTCTCCTCTTCTTCCTCCTTTAGATTTCATAGAACTTTCTAGTTCCTCCGTTTCTTCTTCCTCTTCATGGGTGCGAATCTATCTTCAGTATTCGCTGACCCAAATACTTTTTCTCTCTATGGTTTTTCTTCTTTTCAATTTCCAGTGCCAAACCCATCTCTTGGGGACTTACCGGAGAGCTGCGTTGCTTCTATTATTTCTTATTTAGACCCGCCAGAAATTTGCAAGTTGGCTAGGTTGAACAGAGCATTTCGTGGAGCTTCTTGGGCTGATTTTGTATGGGAATCGAAATTGCCTCGGAATTATATTTGTCTTATTCCAAGAGTTTTTGGCGATGATGATATGCCAAGAAAATTGAGTAAAAGAGAGATTTTTACTAGGCTTTGTAGAGCTAACACCTTTGATGGCGGTACCAAGGTATGGGTTCCTTGGTCTTTTTGACTCTTGTTCTGTTTGAATGTCGAGAAACCGAGGGATAATAAACTTTTATTTTAGAACCTTGAAAATGAGACAGATAAGGAGCCCATGTGAACTGTTTCATGTTTAGATTGATTAAAGTTGATTTTTTCTGAAAATTGTATGCGTTCCTTTTCTCTTAAGATTTTGCAGAAAATAGAATACCATGTTGTTTCTAAATAAAAAATAAAGAAAGAGAGAGAGAGATTGGAACTTTAACCTCTATTCTTTTGGTGTTTTTTTCTCAACTTGGCAAGTTTCTGCTGACACGTTTCTGGGCTTTTGTTTGGCTAATGAGAAAATTCACAAAAGAATTATAACTTTATCTGTTAGATAGGTGTGAAAATATGCCACCTTTTGTCTTAAAATCGGAGTTTCCAAACACTTACAAATGAAGATCTGATAGATAAAGAAGGGACAATTCTTATTATTGCAGATTTTTATAATTCAATTGCTCTACTTCTCTATCACTGATTGGTCTGCAACTGGGGATCATGCAGAAAGTATGGCTAGACAAGATCACTGGTGGTGTCTGCTTATCCATTTGTTCGAAGGGGTTGGCTATAACTGGAATTGATGATAGAAGATACTGGTGTCATATTCCAACAGAGGAATCTAGGTGAGTGAGTATGAATCAATCTCTAGTACATATATTGGAAAATGATTTTGAAAGATTGTTAGTTGTTTATTATGTATTATTTAGATTGGCTGATCGGGGCTTTTTCTTGTCAAAAATCTTTCAAAATATGAACCTATAAATCTTTGTTATCTTTCTTTTCATGTTCATATGAATCATTTAGGAATTCTGCTGCAGTCTTTGGTTCTTGGTCTTTCTTTACAAGCTTGGCCTAAATGTAATTCTACCTAGTGGATTCATTTGATCATGAACATTGAAATAATAAATTTAGATTTGGAATTGACCTCAGTTCATTTTCTCTCAATATAGATTTCTCTCTGTTGCATACCTTCAACAAATCTGGTGGTTTGAGGTTGATGGGCAATTGGAGTTCCCATTTCCAGCTGGGACCTATAGCCTATTCTTCAGGCTGCAATTGGGGCAGACAATGAAGAGATTTGGCCGACGCATATGTAACACTGAGCGTGTTCATGGTTGGGATGTAAAACCTGTGCGATTTCAGCTATGGACTTCAGATGGTCAGTATAACTCTTCTCAGTGTTTTTTGAGTGATCCTGGGAAGTGGAATCTCTATCATGTTGGAAATTTTGTTGTCCAAAACTCGAATTCATCCACGAACCTTAAATTCTCTATGACTCAAATCGATTGCACGCACACGAAAGGCAGTCTGTGTTTGGATTCTGTAGTAGTATACCCATGTAAATATACAGAAAGGTTAAAGCATTTTTGATCTGCATATAGAGAATAGTCGAGGGTTGTAGTGAGTTAAGGCATCTTCAAGAGAGCACAATTGTGTATATCGCCATTTTTGTTTGTTGATAAGTGTATTTCTTCTTTGCCCATCTTCAGAAAAGAGCTTTTTCTTGTATATAACTTCAAGTCATTGCTATGTTTTGGAAGTGATGCTGTAGCCATTTGATTGAGAATCTTCTATTCATTTTTCTTTTCTTTACTTATTTCATGGTGCTGGGACTGTAACTGAGATATAAATTCTTGTTCATGGACCAGTCGATAGGCTGTTGCTTTGGGGACATGATTTTATAGACCAAATTCTAACTGGAGATGCAGAAATGGCTTAGATTCATCGTGAAATTGTTGTTAGTTGTTACATCTATTAAATAGCGTAGAAAGAAACAAAGGGATGAAAAAGAAAGGAGAAAAAGAAAATATCAACACATGGGGTCTGAGATTCTTTTGGGAATTTGCTTTTCTTCTTAAGTGGGCCTCTGGGTAATGAGAAGAAAGTACACTATTTGCTGCCTCCAGCTATTTCTTTTGTACTGAAAGTACACTATTTGCTGCCTCCAGTTATTTGTACTATGTTCTCCTGGAAGGTTACCTCTGGATTTTTTTGAAATGGACTGAAAAATAAATACAAAAATATTGAGAACCGAATTATACCGTCAATTTTTTTATTAGAATTGAGCTGAATTGTACCGTTAATTTTAATTTTGACAGAATTGAATTCTTTAGTGATATCTGGACCGGTAATTATATTGAACTGTTCTGCAATCGAATTATACCTAAAGAACCATATCTAAATGTTTAAAATTTAGTATACATAATAACGGTTAAAAATTAAATAAATTATATGTTAAATTAGTTATAACTTAAATTTATAATTATATACAATTTAATTCAATAAAATTCAATGACAATAAATTTTATTAATTATTTAATAAAGTTAATATGACATTTATAATAGCAATAATTTTAAATAATATATGCTAAAAAAATATAATGGTAGTGTAAATATTTAAATTCATAATTTCTATAAGAATTTAAACTAACTTTACCATTAAATCAACAAACTTTCTTTGCTATTATTATAGAAATACAAAAATATTTATAATATATTGCTAGTTTTCATTTTTTACAATTATTTTTTATCACTAATTATATTATATTAAACTTACATAATAACTTAAATTATATTAATAAATAAAATATATATTTACTGTATATACTTAATAAACTTATATATTTATATATTTTATAATTAATGTAGATACTTATATCTATATATATTAAAATTAAATAATCATAAAATTACATACTTATAATTATATACTTATACTTATGAGTTTATATACTTAATAATTTAAATTTCAAATAGTACTATATTATTAGCTTACAATATATATTTATATTATTTTTTTTACCAATATAATTAAATTACATTAAACTTTATTCTAATATAAATTTTATTAATAACTAATATACACAGATTGTAACACATTTATCATATAAATTTTAGCAACCACTAATATCTTTTTTATTAATTATATTATTCTTGAATATATTATATTATTTTCCTATCAGAACAATTATATTATATTAAACTTATATACTAATCTAAATTTTATTAATAAATATTATATTTATCATATAAATTTTATCAATCATTGATATCATTTTCTTTAATTATATTAATTCTTTGGTATGTTATATTAATTTTTTACTAATATAATTATTTTACATTATATACTAAACTAAATTTTATTAATAAATAATTTATATTTGTTCATGACACATTTATCATATAAATTTTAGCAACCACTAATATCATTTTCTTTCGTCATATAAATCCTCAAGTATATAAAAATTTACATTAATCATATATTCAACCACTAATATTATTTTCCTTATTATCTTAATTATAGTCGTTATATTTTTTGTAATTATTCAAACTTAATTATATCATTTTTAATCATCTAGTATAGTAATATACTTTATTTTTATTATCATATAGTCTATTATATTTCTTATAAAAATTTAGAACTTCCAAACTTAAAATTTTAAAACATGCTTTATATTTAATCAATAAACTGGTGGAAAAATTTTAGTTAAAATGATCATCAATGATAAATTGCTATTTATGTTTATTGAACATGAACGTTTTAAGGAATTTATTACGGTATCAAAATTGTATAAAACCGTAAAATTTTGGTAAAAAGACATAGATAACCAAACTAAATAGTGAAATTACAAAAAAAAAAGTGAGGCCTTACAACATATTTATATGAATGACCAATCAAAATTACAAAAACCCAAGAATAGCAAGAGGTGCGATTGCATGAATCACGGGAACCATTCGTAAAAAGCAGTTTTTCTGATATGGACAGATTTTGAGAATAACGGTTACCATTAATGATTGTATTTAAATTGAAATCAACCACCAACACTTATCTGATACAAAATCTCAAACCTAAAAATTACTTCCATGGAGGAGCCGCATATTTGTATTTTGACATTATGCATTTGCAAAATATATAAACACTGAACGAGATTGTAGATATTCAAAATCAGTGACTAAAGTGAAAGAATTTATTAAAAATACTGTTTCAAAATCTAATGGTATGTATCTCCTTCACATACTTTGGGTAATGTGATGCTTATATTGAAAAATGAAATTGTTGGTTTGTTTTCAAAACAAATCTGAATAAGCACCAAAACACAACATTGTTTATGATAAATAATTGCATTTGACAAATATACTTTACATATAATCAACAATACACATATGTTGATATATTTTTAATAAATTTGCAGTTAGAGTATAAAAAAACAATTATTGATATTTCACAGATTCATAACTGACATTTTTATGCACATTCATTAATATATTTGGTTGCCCAGAAAGCTTATATATTCAGTATATGATCATTATATGTTGTTATATGTTTGGTGTTTTAGAATATTAAATTAAAAACAAACCGAAAATTTTGGAATATTAAGATTTTATGCAAATTTTTTCAATATGCAAGGTATGGATAACATACTGGTATTCGTCCAGTATGGAGGATATTGGGAAACAAATCATATGTCATATTTGAAAATTGCAGTTACTTTCAAAATCATATTCACTTTTAGAGAGGAGAAGAGATACAAATGCACAATATACAAAACTGGAAAATTGACAGCTTCATCATCAAAATCCCATCTCCTAAATAGGAATAAATATTCAATTGATTACTTTGGAATCCTTTTTCCTACCAGGAAAATACTAGGACATAAAAAATTTTGACTCTTTCCCATAAAAAAGTTTATCTCACTCACCATCGCATTTCAATCCAGTAATAAAATGCAAATTCAGCAAGACCAAACCTTAAACGTGCACCAGCAACACCAAACCATATCTCATTCAGGTTTGGTTGGACCAATTCTCTCAACAATATATAATGAACAAGTTGAGCTTGGAAATTCAGTTCTTCAACCTCAAGAAACTAATCAAAGCATGTCTCAAAAAACTTCATCATCTGCTCTTCATTAAGAATGTATTTGATTGTACTAAGGCAATCTTTCTTCAACTCATATTCGATCTTAGCAATAAAATGTTCTTCAGCTTGTGTCTTGAATGCCCACATCTACCAAATTTAAAATAAAAACAAAAATTTAACAAATATATGACATCATAAGCAACATATAACAATGTAACATTTGATACATTTCATTTTCGAATGAAATCTAAAGAAAAATTAAAACATATCATTAATTTTGATACATCATTATATTTGATACATCTATTATAACATACATCTTATTCTTCCGTATATACCGTCGTATACTAGACTGATAAGTAGTGTTACGGTTTACAAAACTAAATACCAAAATATTTAATTAATTGCATAAAATACTATAATATTTTTTTAAGTAGAAAAATATATAAAACAAGAATATATGCAATCTAATTCTAAATTCGTTCTCTACTTATATTCCCCTATAATGAGTATTTAAATTTTTTTTTTTACAACACTAAAGCTATAATAATAAAATACAAAAGAAAAGATCAACCTGCTCGGAATGACTACCACTATTGTTTGGCTCCATATTATGGGGTTCACTATCAGCGACTTTATATTTATAATATTTGTCGCTTTATTTTCATTTTAAACCTGCGCGAAAGAAAAACAAACTCTTGCGCTGAGTTATATAACTCAATAATACAATAATTTATAATAATAGTCATTTATAAAAAATATCAAATATAAAATATTTCATCAATATTGTAGACTCATAAAAATCTCTTGTCATTGTCCATATATTAAATCATCATAAACTAATCATAGAGAAACAAATGGTACATATCATTTCATGATTTTAGGAAATCCACCGGATCAAAGAAATAAAAATATCACACGGTCCTAGGAAATCCACCACGCCGTAAAGTATAATATATGACGACAGAAAACCTACCAGACTAATAACCCTATTGACATGTCAATAACTCTTTAGATTGTTGTCTATACTACCATTATATTTTAAACTATTTTATCATTCAAGTAAATAAGACACAAAAATATATATTTTTTGTGTTAATATTTGTCATAAATAATTATTTCTCAATTTCATATTCAGCTTATAAACTCATTTAAATCAAAACTTCACTAAAATCATATTTTAAACATTTAATGGCTAAAATTATAAATTACTGTACAAACCTCAACTTTCACATATTGATATCTGCTGGCTCTTTTTTCCAGTCTACCTTTGGTGCCAGTCTCGTAAATGTGCTTGACCAACAATAATTTTTTATTAACTACAAAGTCATCTTTAACATATTTTTCTGTTGAAAATAAAACTTTCAACTACTTCCCGCTCTCTCATATATCAAAATCTCATATCGATATTCTCGTTATACGTATTTGAAGTATAATTCGAAATTTTGGTCACCCGACACGTTTTCTGGCGCGACCAAAATTTTTTCAATATTATTTTTTTTAATATTTGTAAACATTTCATTTTCTTTATTTTTCGTCTTCCAAACTATTTTTCTACTCAAAAATTCATATTAATTCAATAAATATTTCAACTACTTCTCGCTCTCTCATATATCAAAATCTCATATCGATATTCTCGTTATACGTATTTGAAGTATAATTCGAAATTTTGGTCACCCGACATGTTTTCTGGCGCGACCAAAATTTTTTCAATATTATTTTTTTTAATCTTTGTAAACATTTCATTTTCTTTATTTTTCGTCTTCCAAACTATTTTTCTACTCAAAAATTCATATTAATTCAATAAACATTTTAAAAATTCCAAATAAATTCCTATGATCTCTTTAGCTCATTTTTTTGTATTTTTCATCACCAATTTCTCCAAAATAATATTCAATAATTTCCAATAAATTTTTCAATAATTAGGCCAAAAATTCTATTAAATATTTCATTCATTCCAAGAATTATCTTTCACTTCCAAACACTCTATTTAACTCTATTTTCATCATTTTATGGCACAAATCCTTTAAAATAATTTTTCAAAATTCGGTCATAATTATGGAAAATTTCTAAAAATTATTTTCATCAATTTTTCACCATATCCATCTTTCTCAAGTCTCATTCTACTCACTATCCATTTTTATTAAATTTTTTCATAATTTTTCTACAAAACCTTAATTTCTCTTTTTCACAAATTCAACATCAAATACAATACCAAACTAAAATTTATTTACAACAATCATTCAAATCAACTTAAATCAATAAAAAATTAAAAAAAAAAGTGAAGAAAATCTCACCTCAAAATTTCTTGAAATTTTTTACCGATTTTTTATTTTCCTCTAAAAATATTTTCTTTACTACTACTTAATTTCTTATACTTTCTTAGGCTTGGATTATAGTAATTTGTGAGAGAAAATTGAATTTTTTTTTAAAAAAATGGTTTTTTGGTCGTGCAAAGGAAGGAGGAGAAGAAGATGATGGGATTTTTTTTATTTTTTTATGATGAATTGTTGATTTTTTTGGCATTTTTTGACTTTTTATAGTTGATTAGTGCTTAATTAATCTTAATTGAGCTTAATTCTTACTCATATTGGTCAATTAAAATTAACCAAAAAGATATTTTGGATTTTATCCAAATTAATCCAAAGTAAACTTTGACTTTGGACTTTTTCCACCAACTTTTCAAAATTTTCAATTTAGTACTTGAGCAAATTTATTTTTTTAAATTTTATATCTCAAATAACCTTATCTCCTCAAATTGAATATACTAATATTCTCTTCAGAATAGTCTTTCCGATTTTGCAAAACGACCATCAGTGCGAAAATTACGTTTTTGCGGTTTAATCATTTTTCTAAATTATGCATGTAAAAATTCATCTGAATTTCGATTTCTAAATTATCAGTTTTAAAAATCTTAGAATTCACTTGTGATCACATTGGCATTATTGCAATAGTAAACGAATATTTCTAACTCTCAATTAGAATATCAGACTATAAATATGTATCAGAAACATTATTTCTGCAAATCGGAATCTTTAACCTTAAAATATCTCCATATAACTTCACCTATGACTTTAAAATATTATTCTCCAAATTATAGTATGTTTAACTCGAATTCTCACCGTTGGATGAAAACCCTATATTCTCAGCCTTGTCTATTGCCTTGATTTACATGCATGGTACGAAATCACAACGTTTCATCAAATTAACTAAGTATTCATATCAAGCATCATATTTTCATATTGAATTAGATTTCTCACTCATATATCCGTATTTAAATTCTGGTCGGTACACTTTCGTATTGCGGTATAAACGACAACAATATAAGTATACGGTCATGGTCTATATTGCAGACGCGACATCTATTTTATGCATAACTATACATATAAAAATTGCATTGTTCACATATTTTGAATGTATTTAAAGGTATAATATAGAAAAATATATATCAATAATTGTTCTACAAATGTGTTGTTTCAAAACTGACATAACTTTATAAATTACATTTTGTTAAGCAAGCTTATATGCATGTTATATCATAATTATATTTTTATTATATGTTAATTGTTGCATTATAAAAATATGCAAAAAAAATTAAATAAGAGAAAAAAAAAACAAAAAATACTTTTATCACCTTTGCTTTATGAACATCTTTGTTAATGACCTTAGAACGCTTAAATTGTTGCTCTTTTGATTTTTCCATATTTTTCTTAGATCTTTTCTTCAAAATATCAATCGAAAGTAATGGTGGTCCAAGAGATTTATCATAAGAAACGCCTTCATTGGCAGAAGACTTTGAATACACTTGCTTCTTCTCCATTACATAATGAATGAGAAATCTAAATATTCTGAATACACAATAATTTGAATTAGACTCAAAATAGGATAAGCATCCAAATAAAAAAAAAAAAAAAAGATTCTAAACACATCATTTTCACAATTATTTGCTCTATTCAACACAACATTTTCTATCTTCCAATCACATGGCCACACATCAATGACCTCTGCTATTACCCAACTCCCTTGCCAATCCACCAATATTTATGTCACTGCTTTCAGCACCAAGGGCGATTGTTCTCACTACAACACCCGAGCCATCCATATATTGATAACATACTCAAAAACCTCTTTAAATCCCTTAATCTGATAAATTTACACAGTATACTTTCTAATTAACCCAATATTTCTACTAAATTAACCTAAACAATAAAAAAAAACCAGAGCTTTCAACAAATCAGTCACTAACACAACCATCACAACAATAACTAACCCAAATACAACCAAAAATATCATAAAACCCCAATATCCCCCTCATTGTTCACATATGCAATCGCAAAATCGTCATTCATCTACAAAAAAAAAACAAATTTTGAAATGCAAAAGACACTAACACAATCCTTCTCTGAAGAGTTAGAGTCGATTACCTTGAATGAGGGACAACGAGTGTGCTCGGTAGATGAAATCGTCCATCAAATTCTACACAATGCGCCGAAGATGATGGGTGACAGGAGTAGTTATCTACTGCTTAGAGTTTGGAATAATAAAGGGAAGTGAGAGTGATAACAGAGAAATAAGAGGTTAGGGCCGAAGAGGGGTTGTGAAATATTTGAAAAACTAAAAAAAATAAGAGACTATCAATTATGTGCTAATTAGAATCAAAAAATTTGGAATGAAGTGCATTAATGACCTGGGTTATTTAGGTAATATTATTTTTATTCCTTGTTCTTTATGGGTTTAATGAAATAGGGTATTATATATGGAATATTGTTCTAAAAGACAAAAACTAGGGTAATTTTCTCTAAAACTTTGCTTTTAGTCATATTTTTGTATTTATATCTATCATATTATTCAAATACCGAACTATTTGTATCGTATTATACTGTATTATTTAAACTGTTCCGAATTTTTAGAATAATACAATAAAAAAATTTATTTTTGACAATACAATATAATACTTATAATTAAAAATTTTCAATATTTCAACACAGTTCTAAAGATTTTACGATCCCCAAATTAGACCATATACACCCCTAGTAGCAGCAATACTACTGTGCTCAAGTCATCAACCTCTGGTCTGTCAGCCTCTAGAGAGGGATAGTACGGACCGTGCAAAATGAGCTTTCCATATTATGATACCATTCTTCTAGCCTCTTTTACAGATAAATCTCGGATGAGATTTGCAATTGTAGAGTTTAACAATATGTTTGGAAGGAAAGTTTAACCAACAGAATTTATGCATCGTACGTTTAACAACGAACAATTGAGATGAAGAAGATGAACGATTCATACATTTGCACTCATCAAGCAATTAACTACTCAATTATAATGGATCTGTTTCATCATCACTCACCAAGGAATTAACTACACAACTACAATGGATCTGTTCCACGATATAACTCTGAAATTAATAGAAAACACTATTACATATGGCTAAAGAAAGAGCAACACCATCCACCCAGATGCTATGAACTCAGACTGCTTAACTTTACACCGACCGGACCCCTAAACATGGATTATCCACAACACCACGACAAAGTTCAACAAGTAAAAATAATCTCCCTTGATAACAAAAAAACATGTAAATTGATTAGGCTTGTTGCTCGTTAGTGCTGGACCTGCGGTATGGCACGTATCTATGGTCCTTGGAAGCATTCTTCCTCCTCCTCTTCTCAATGAAGGATTCAAGCTTGCCAGATTCCTAATCATATTACAAGATCCAAAAGTTAGAAAAGCCACTTGAGTTTATTTAAGTCATTAACTGCAACGAGTTCCAAAATTGCAGACTATCGTCCTTGTATATACCTTAAGTTTGGTGTATTCCTTGACAAGCCTTTGCTTTCGTAATTCGGCTGCAGAGAACAAAGCAAGTCAACATTCTAACTGACAGGACTGCCCAGTTATTAGACTATGCTTGGTTGCAAGAAACACTAATACAAGAAAAAGATTGTAGTTGACAAAGATTATTTGACTTGAATAGGAACAGAACTGCAATCGAGAATTACTGATAATAATATTTTATCTTTTCCCAAATATCATCTGGCCTTATATTTATCCTTATCAACTATAATCATTTTAGTTGACACCCCACTTTCCCATTTTCACTATCACTATTGTCCACATACCAAACACCATGGAGAGCCATCATCACTGAGGAGTTTAGATGCAATTTCATTCAAAATGTTCAAAGAATTTTTTTACCTTGTATATTTATTGGCTATATATATTTTACGTTTCGGTGGATGGTGACAGTATCCAAATCCTACACTGAGCTCTTTGATTTGTAAATGTGATGACAAAACATCATTATCAGCGTATCTCCAGCTATAGGTATTCCTCATGGTTCAATGCCCTCTTTTATAGTTAACATGAGTCTTAAGTGATCAACAACTTTAGGAAATCATCTAGAAGGTACTCTCTAATAGTACAACGGGAGATGATCACACACACACAAAGCGAGAGAGAGCCTCACATTTTTTCAAATAGAAGGGTCGTTTTCCTTGCTTCGTCGCTTCTCTCTCTTTCCTCTTGTGCTCAGCCAGAATTGCTGCATCAGTTTGTTTGCTTGACTCGCACTTCAATTGTTTATCCTGCCAAGAGATAGTCGTGAGAAGGTAAGGATTTAGACAAAAAAATCATCTGATCAGGCATGTCATTAGATTTAGAGTAAAATTTCATCCAATTTTAATCCAGCAGCGAATACTTACAATCCATGATATACGTTTTTTCAACTGATCGACAACTTTCGGATCATTGGATTTCTTCAATTGCTTCTTTAGTTCCTTTATTTTTCAAAAGAAAGTAATTTGTTAAGGGAATAAAATATGTAAGCAGAAACAAAAAAAAAAAAAAACATATTTCTCTTCAATAAATGTAGAAAAGCTACCTTTCTTTCAGCAGGAAGGTTGTTCTCAAATAAAAAATGGTATCTTTTCCTAAACCTGCAAAGTCCAAGAACAACGGTAACTATTATTGGCCATGCACGAGTGAGAGAGATATACTTGTATGAAGCATACAATCATCTTGATCAAATTTACCCCCTTAAAGTAGCAAACATATAAGTTTGCAATAGATTCAAGAATTACCTTCATCAGTGACTACACAACATTGATAAACAACCGCCATAAGAATGACAAAGAACAAGCAATAGCTGAGATCCATTTAAGATTTTACATTGATCAAAGAAACAAAAATAATATCCTTGTGCATTTATCCCATGACTAACAGAAGCACATGGACTACTCACAAAATTCAATAAATAAGAAACTTGAGAAAACTACAGAATGAAAAAGTTTAGTCCATTTCAATAAATTAAGAACAACAACAAGCTTCAACAGTGACCAGCTCAAACGCAAAATATACAAAAATTGAATAATCACTGTGATCAAAAGTTCTGGCTTAATCCTTCACCACTAAAACCTTTTAACAGATGACAAATTAAAATATGCATATAACCCCAAAATTACTGCTAATCTGCTATGATCCTTGCTTTGGACTCCATCCACTACAAACATAAAGTACCTTTTTATCGCTGAAGGCACATTTGTATTACGATATAAATAATTAAGAGTAAATTATAGGGTCACTGACTGCAAAATTTCAGAACTATAGATATGTGCATTTCCCATCTGTGTTATACTTTAAACAATTTTTAGGTATCAATTTTTCATCTGCGGGCTCAAATCACCATAGTACTATCACATTCTTTTGTCTTCTCTATAATTAGAGCTTACCAAGAAAGGCTGTGATCACTATGTGGCATATCAATGGTGAAGTTCAAAAACAGACAAACGTCTAAATTTTGGAATTATGAAACCAGCATGATGACTTTTGCTCCTCCAGCCAGTATTACAATTCACTTGTACGGTGAGACGAATATAGAATGATTATTTAAGATCCATGTCATTAACAAAATTTAATTTTGAGCACCAATATCAGCAGCTAGCAGGTTTCAAATCATTTGAGCAAAAGGTATGGGGGTTGGGAAGACAAAAAAATCAAAAACAGATGATCCAGTTACAATCATACAACAGCTCAACTACATTAGGTTCATAAGAGCATTTTATTCACAATAAAACTTGGAAAAGAAGAGGATTGAAAGATTATGAATGGACAAAAGCTGACAGCCCCCATCACTTCATTAGAACTCCCAAACAAGGCAAAAGGCACACCAATTACAAAATAAGAAAAATGAAGTTTAACTAGAGTTTAGCTGCATAAAAGCATCAAGTTAATTGAAAAGCAACGGAAACAAGAGAGCATAGACCAAATGTAGAAATGTCATTCAAACTCCAAAAGCTGCCATCCACACATCACAGATTCCCTTTTTCCTTTTCTTTTTGCTAAATACAAACAATATAGATAAAAAAAATGCAGCTTGCCCAAAATTGAACATCGCACTCAAACAAGCAAAACTATAGCTTTTTTAAATTTTAAGTGATATATATAGATAAAGTGACTTACCCATCAATATCAACTTCGCCACTTAAAGACTCAAAACGAGGATCACGCACCACCTGCCAACATAGATGGGCATGTGTGCATATATATCAAATGTCCACCTTACGTGGTTAAACAACAATAGAATAGTTGTTTGCTGCTTCTACAATTCAACTACCATTATTCATGCAACAAAGTTTGAAACTTCATAATATCCAAAAAAAAAACTCAAGCTTTAACCATATATTATGGATATAACTGAATATCAAAAGTACAATGATGAAAGCAACTAGGACCATTGATAGAGAAGGGTTTGAGGAGAGTGAAGATTCTAGAAATTAAGAGGAGGGACACATAAGGGGGTGAAAAGGGCTTATAGGTAATTAGGAAGTAACTGAATTTGGCTATAAATAAGTGGTAGACAGTAGAAGCAAGGCAGGCTGAATATTTGAGAGAATTATTTGGGTCTTCAAGTTACTTGAAGAAGGGGAGTTGCTCCCTTGGCTGTGTCTCAGTACACAGATTTTATGTTTAGTGTTTCTTGTTTCTCTGTTTGCTTTCTTTTGTTGTTTATGGTGTCCATTGAAGTTATTCAATGATATCTTCAATGGAAATCTTTCCAGCTCTTCTTTCTGTTCGACCATTCCATTTTCTGTGTGAGTGTTGATATTTTGAGTTATTTGCAGCATATTTCCACCAACCATTTTATGGAGAATAAACTTATACAAAATTCAATTTAAAGGTTTTCTATACATATAATATAGTCCAACTTCAAAAATACAATTATATTTCTATTCTCCAAATTTTACATAAGTATACGCTTTAGTCCCAATATAGTTGTTGTTGTTCCTTCCGTAATGGTACATTTACTAGACTAGAGTTGACAAGACAAAACCATCTCAATTGACTTGCTTCTCCAATTCATATTGGCTTCCCTACAAGTGCAACCATTCTTTATTCCATCCTTTTGTGGCACACAAATTACTCACTCAGTCATTGTACACAAATTCCTATACAATCTCCAATTCATATTTGCTTCCACTTCCAAGTTCCACCTCCCTACAAGTGCAATCATTGTTTATCCCATCCTTTTGTGGCACTCAAACTTCTTACTCAGTCATTGTATACAAATTTCTATATAATCTTCTAGCGTCCACAACAATACTAAAGAAAGGGACAAAAATATGAAAGAATACCTTTTTAGGAGCTTGAACAACCTCTCGAAACCAACTCACAGGCTTCCTACAGCTAGCTTCCATCGGCCTGCTCACACATTCATGGACCCCAAAATCAGTTATTACTACATATATAATGACAAACCCATAAAACCATATCGATATAAAAATTAGAGGACATAAAGAGGGAGACGTTCACCATAAATTCATACTAGTACCTATTTTTGTTAGCTCTCCCAGACTTTTTCTCCTGCTTGAGGTTTTGATGGACAGATAAAGACCCATTAGACCTCGCTTTTTGCAGCTCCTCAAACGTAGCATCTGCGATTTCTCTCTCTATCTCACTCTCCTACTCATGACAAAAAATGAATCATTAAATGAGATTTATCAAATAGAAAGATGAAATTTTTGATATGTTTGTAGAGACAGAGTACCCACATCTTCCTCTGAAGAAGACGACAATGAATCTAGCTCTTCCTCTCTTTCCACTACTTGGCTGGAAGAGGCAATTTCATTACTATGATTCTTCTTCATTATGGCAAATGCAGGAATTCACTCTTTGTTGCCTGTTCTGGTATATGGACTCCAATCTTACACTGGCAAGAGAAAAAAAAATCAAAGAACAATAATTTAAGATTAACAACAAATAAAAAACCAAATAAAATAGGGTTATGGCTTTGAATAAACAGAGAGGGTTTCAATACCTTCTAGGTTAAACTAAGCTTGACGCACAGGAATGAGTCTCTGGAGCTAGAGAGCAGAGAGTATGAGTTTCTCAGACGCACATATCGCCGACTATATGTCTAACAAAATTTGGGTCGGGCTATTTTTTTACCAAGTCTGGGGCTATATATCCAATAAAATTTGGGTTTGGCTATTTGTTTGAGTTTTGATCAAGTCATCTAATGCTAACTGTGTAACAGTGATAAGCTGACTAAGTCAGCCTACATTTAGCGCAAAGTTAAAAACCTTGGTGTGTGTGTGTGTATATATATATATATTTATATTAGTAAATAACCCTAGTGTTCCGTCGGGGAAGAAAAAACTTCAACAATAAATAGAAATTAAAATGTGAAATTATAACACTTGATATAAAAATGATTGAGCCTACAAACTTTTCTTTTATTGTTGAATAATTGAGCTTATCAACTTCCCTTTTATCTTTGATGGACTTAAAAAATAACTATGATTCACATAACTACAAAAAATGCAAGCAATTTAGATAATTTACTTGTCTAATTTATTATTCTTCATATGATTTCTCGTCAAGATAAAATTTTTAATTGAAAGTTGAATTTATCTACACTAAATTTATTGAAATGGTAACAAAAATCGAAATACATACACCCAAACAAAATTAAGAAATAATAGTGCTCGGAATGAAGTAGTGCTTAATAGTGTAATAGCAATATTACCTAATATCCAGCAAACTTTGTTTATTCAAATTATTATTGGTAACATTACAACTTAAATAAGGCAGCAAAATGCATGAACATTGCAATGATTTAACCAAAAACATCCCGTAAAAAGGGATCTCCATAATCATAGTCGATAATGAGTTTAATCGTAATCTCAATCAAAATTTCCAATGAACAATCCTGAAGGGAATAAAAGTAATATCTTTATGCAATCAACAACACCTTATAGTCATTAGCAACACCACTATGAAATCCATCTATTAATGCCCATCAGCTCGTCTTCAAAAGCATTATTAAGTACACTGTCTATACTTCAAATTTCCCCGTATGCAAACCTTCAACTTCACTCTTTTTTTGTTCAATCAACTCAAGAGATTTATATAGTCCATAAAGTTAATGTTTGAGGCTACACTGCTAACAGATGCATTACAAAAAAATTACTACCGTATACAACTCAAAAATCAAATCACAATAAAATAAAAGGCCTACTATTTAAGTGGCAAATATCAATTAGTTTAAACAATCAAAAATAAAATACAACAGAACATTGAGATCAGATTAAAATAGATCTTTGAAAAATAACTAAACTATTTATCATAAACTTGTTTAAAAAAAACTAACAACAATAAAAGGCACACCATAATAAAAAACACAAGCATCTATCTGATTCCACCATAATAAACTCTGTACATTTAAAAATCAACTTGTCAATTCTAAGCATATGATGTTTATAAATGCTATCAACTAAAGTGTACATAACTGGATTTGTACATCGGAACAATATGTCAGGAAAGCAATTGGATTCTATTACTACCCTCTACCATGATGCCACCACAAACCACAAGCTGTCTTTTAGTTGGAGGAATTTGCAAAATAATCTAAAAGTTCCAAGTTAATAATTTTTGTGATTAATAAAGGAGTTTGATAATCAATATATTTTTGGGTTTGCATGAGTATAAGCGTTCATTACTCAAAGGAAGGACTGAAATTTGCTTCTTTTGCTATGCATGAAGTTGTTATTAATAATAATAATAATAAATTACATCTTTACAGATGTTACAGGAATAAATATGATGTATAGCATGAGAAACTAATCCAAGTTTTCATTCTAGTAGCAATTGAAGAGACTTGGAGATTGAGAATTGAACAAACAACACGAAGTACACATGCAGAAAGAGCTTAAAAATCACAGGAACCCATTTCGTTGTGGACCGAAATTCACAAACAAAAAACCAAGTTCATGAAACTCTAATTGATCAGACAATCAATTTAAGAAATCAAAGAAAAATTCAGGTAGCTTATCCCATCCAGAACCCAAATCAAGCACATGCAAACAATCAAAGCATCTAAAACTTAAGTCAAACCTCAAATTCAGCAACTTCAAAACACCAAGAATTCAATATCTAGATATGATAACACGATTAATAACTAAAAAATACATATATGATACCGGAGGAAGAGCGAAAATTAAAAAATACAGATGTAAAAGAAAGTGATAGAGATATTGACCGGCAAAGAAAAACTCAGGTAGCTTGTCCCATCTATAACACAAATCAAGCACAAGCAAAAAATCAAGGCACCCAAAACTCGAGCAATTCTCAAATTTAGCATATTCAAAGCACAAAACATTCAAAACCAAGATCTAATGATATGATTAATAACTAAAAAACATAAATCTAATAGTAGAGGAAGAGAGGAAAAAATTTATGCAAAAGAGGGGCAATAAAGACACTGACCCGTGACTCCGGCGAGTAGTAATCTACAGGCGATAGAGATATTGATCTGCAAAGAAAAACCAGGTAGCTTATCCCATTCAGAATCCAAATCAAGCACCTAAAACTCGAGTCAAACCTCAAATTCAACAGATTTAAGCACCAAAAATTCAAAATCCATATCTGATAACACGAATAATAACTAAAAAACATAGATTTGATATTGGAGGAAGAGAGAAAACTGAAAAATTCGGATGTAAAAGTGAGCCGATAGAGAAACTGACCGACGATTCCGGCGAGCAGTGATCTGGTACTGTAGGAAGAGAGGAAGAGTAAGAAAAAAAAAAAGGATTGAAAAGCATAAAAAATTCAAAAACCATATCTGATAATACAAATAATTACTGAAAACAGATTTGATACTTGAGGAAGAGAAAAGACTAAAAACACACATATGTAAAAGAGACGTGATAGAGATACTAACCCGCGAGCAGTGATTTGATACCGGAAAAAAAAAGAGAAAAAAAAAAGAAAAAACGGACTGAATAAAAGAGGAAGAGAAGAAGAGAGGAGAGGAATAGGAGAATTAGGGCTGCGTTACAAAGAAAATGGTCACGCCGTTGAAGGAAGAAGAAGCTTTGGAAACGACGCCGTTTTTTTTTCCCAAACGTATTGCTGCAATAACACTATCCTAACTACAGTGCCAAGTAGATCTTTTTTAATGTATAGATAGATATAGAGTTATTAACCAGGTTAAGGCTTCGAATCAAAATTTATAGAGTTTTTGCCCAAATCCCTATATTATTATTATTATTATGTATAATTACCGTTATAACTGGAATATAAAATGTAATTTATTTTTTCTATTTAAAAATTTTTTTTTTTTTTTGTAATATTAACTTTTTGAATATAATTAATAGTTAGCTAATTTAATATATTGATTAATTTAAACTCTATAAATTTTACTTCGAAGCCTAACCATGTTATATATGAATCAAAATAATTCATAATTAATTTTAATAATAAATAATTTTCTTTTACATAAACTATTTTTATATGCAGGTTATATTGATTTTATATAATACAAAATTCTGCATAAATCCATTTTATTTTTAATGATAAAATTGAATTTTATAATACAAAATGAACATAAAAATGTGTTTTAATAATTTATTGATTCGACATAGAGAAAATATAATATTTTTTAATATATAATATTAAAATATATATGAAGTACATATAAAAAAAAATGTGTGTTGTTCTTGTATTAAATATTCAAATGCCAATTATTAACTATAGTATTTCTATGTTATTTGAATATTCAAATTCCCACCTCCTTTCTAGGTTTTTTTCTTCTTTTTTTTTTTCCCAAATCTGCAAGGGAAATAAGACAAACATTTTAATTTTTTTATAATAGAATTGCTAGATTCTGCTCCAATTTAATACATAGGTCAGTTTAAATTTCCAGTTTCGCAATCACAGATATCTGAAAAACCCTAGAAAGTAGATAGGATAATGAGTATCGAGTATAATTCAATTTCATTATTAGGTAGAGTATTTAACTATTTTTCAATTTCTGATAACCAATTCAACTTTACTTTTTTTTTCCCCAAATTAGTTTCGTCTTCACGAAAGCAGCCATTATCTCTGCTTTATTTCATTTACATATTGAATCAGTTGCTTGGTAATTAATTCTAATGATTTTGAAACAATAGAAAATGGGAAAGTGAGTAATTTAAAGGTCTTGGTACTACTGCAATCTCAGACAAAAAACTAAAATAAATAAAGATAAAAAAAAATATAAACAAATGTATCGGATTTCGTGACACACAAGACTGAGAAAGCCATTTGGTCACTGAAATTTGTGTCTAGCAAACACTGGTTATTCTTTTAAAAGATCTTATGTGTGGTGCTTCCTTTGAAGAATGCATTTTGTAGTAAATAATTTACTTCTACATGGTGATTGCATTGGTTTTGCCGGCCTCTACTTTTCAACAAAGTGGGAGCGTTTGAAAAATTTTAGTTGTGGTTGTTCAAATATTGTGGCAGCATCTGTTGATTTTGGTGCATTATTCTTCTGGTTTGATGGTGCTTTGTAATGTAATCAATTTAATTTTGACAGGCGTAAAAAACGAATATCTGATTTTTCATTTCATATCTTTGTTAATGATAGATCCTTTAAATGTACAATCTAGCATGCAGTTTGGCTTTTTCGCTTTTGAAATAATCACATACCAACTGCTTACTGTAATTTTGTTTGTTATTTATTTAAATTTTGTTATGAATCAAGATTATTGTATTTTTGGTTGTTGGTTCTTTGAAGCTTAGAGGAGTGTCCACACAATTCCCTATGGCCAGAACTGCACTGCAGTAAATCCATTGAGTATGAAGTCCCTTTTTTGTTTTCTTGAGTATTTTTTATGCTTCTGGTTTTCATTTCTTTATATCTGATATGGTTTTTTACACGAGCACAGAGGAGTGTGGTGCAGTTTACCGCCATCAATTCTGCAAGGTCCGCAATTTGAGAGCCTCTGAAATTTGTTAAATTATTCAATTTGTTTTTGGGTTCTAGATTCATAAAAAAGTATTTGATTTAAATTTTACATGTTTTCAGATTTGGGATCTAGAGATTCACAGATATTTATGTGTGTGTGTCTTCTTGAAATTGGGACTGAAGAGATGCCTCCTCAAGATGTAGTTCATGCAAGCCAGCAAGTATGATATAATTCCATTATGGGGTTTTCCATTTACTTCTCATTGAAATATTGAGTCCCAAGTATATTTCTCTTATCATGAAATATATTTTTATGCAGTGAATAAATGGATTTCTGAATTAAATCCAAGTGCTACTGAGAAAATTATGAAACAAGAAGATGAGAGGTGCGTATTTGTATTTTTCCACTATCTACGATACTGGTCTGCAAAATATTTTTAAATATCATG
Source organism: Balakata baccata (assembly GCA_949630135.1). Lineage (NCBI taxonomy): Eukaryota > Viridiplantae > Streptophyta > Magnoliopsida > Malpighiales > Euphorbiaceae > Balakata > Balakata baccata. The sequence goes on from CATIWF010045415.1 coordinate 123,158, forward strand.
TGATATGGTTTTTGAAACCTAGTCAATTGGCATTGCTTAAATACATGCTTTTGATGAATTTTAAGGTGTAGTACGAGTAATGCATGTTGGAGTTGGCCTCTGATTCATTTGAGTAACTATTAACCAATCTATAAAAGGGAAAATGGTTCTTATTCCTTTCATTTTTCTCTTATTATCTTGAACCTTCTATTTTTTTTTTTTTTCCATTTCTTGCTTTTGCTGTACTGTCGGCCAGATGTCAATGCCTGATTGGAGAAGTGCTGCATGACAAGTCTATTTTAGCAACAAATGTTGAATCTCGAAGAGAATAATTATGCTTCATTCATTTTCTTCTTCAGAATTTCTAGTCATGTGGGTGAGAGTAGGCCAGTGATCATGGAACAAACATTATCAGACTGTTCTATAGTTTTGTTTGGTTTGCTTGGTTGTCTTCCTATTATATGCTTCTGCTTTTGTTTTCATATGGTTTTTTAACTAATTCAGTATAATTTTGATTTTTTTTTACTATAGTTAAGAAATCTGATATTTCTTATTACTATCAACCTTCCCAAAATAAAATAAAATAAAAGGATTGGAACGCTATTAAAGTAGATTTACCTCAAAGAGGTATATTTTTAAAATTTTTGGGCCTTAAAGAACCAAAACCAAGTCCCAGAATTGTAAAATTAAAACTTGGGCGTTAAATAGGAAAACTTTGAATTCAGGTTTGTATTATTAGGTATCTATGATTTAAATATTTGTTTTTACTCTTCCAAGAGGGAATTTTGACACTGCTAAAACTTAAATTTTCTGTATCCCAAACCAAAATTTAGAATTTATTTTCTTCGGACTAAATGTGGTCGAATGTATTTTATTTTGGAATTTGATTGTTTTTGGGGGGGGGGGGGGGGGGGGGGGTTCAAGGTAACGAAAAGTTTTGGCGACGGTAAAATTGATCGCTAAACAATTATACAGCGACAAATATTTGTCGCAAATAAAATATTCAGCGACATAGAAATTCGTTGCAAATTAATTCTTAGGCGACAGATTTCTCGTCGCTATATAATTAACGACGACTTGCTATTTTATTTACTTTTTTTAAGTGATTTTAATGCTTAATAAATCTTTGCTTTCTCCAATTAATTAATTATTTTATTAATATTATACGTTATTTTTCTTCCCAATGTATCATTATATAATTATCGCAACTAAAAAATTAAATTAAAATAAAAGTCTTATTTCCAACAAAATTACAAAATTAGGCGACAGGAGAAACTCGTCGTCAATTATATATAACGACGAATTTACATTTTTCCTAACATTTTAAAAAGGACATTAATGCTTAACAAATTTAAATTTTCTCCAGTTTAATTATTTTATTTTTATATATAGTCTATTTGTTTTCCTTATTCCTAATGTATTCTTATATAATTATTATAATCAAATTGAAAATTTTGTAGATTCCGTGGCTGTGATGGATTGCTGGTGAAAACTATAAGTTTTTAATGCACGCGAACTATTACTGATGTGTTATATTTATCCTCAGGTGCTCTGTCTGGATGAAAGATCTTCAGTTGAACAGAATGCAATATTCTACTGAATGCGAAGGCATGAACGTGATCGCAATTGCTCATCGCATTTCAACTGTGATGGAATATGGACGGCATCCTTGTTCTTGGCCATGGGAATGTGGTACGCTTCTTTTCTGTAGCCAGCAATATCACCAATCGACATTGAAAGATTGTTTTAATGGTTAGCACGAGCTTGCTCTAGCTATAAAACTTTCTTCAAATCAAGAGTTAATTTCATCGACATTGCTCTTATTGTTGTAAAATTACCAAACTTTTTTCGTCTCAAAAAAATCAATAAACTATATTTTGGTTTCACTAAAATCACTCCCGTATGATACATCAGATTTTCGGTAACACATCAGATTTTCGGTAATATATCAACTACCATATCATATTTCCGGTTACTCGTGTCGGAAAATTAGTCAGAAGTAATTTTAGTGAAATGAAAATATAATTGACTGAATTTTTTAGAGTGAAATTTTTTTTTTATTTTACTGCAATAAAAAATTTAGGGAATATAAATGAAATTAACCCTCAAATCAATGAAACAATTAATAAAACAAGTGTTGTTTAATTTTTAGGGAAGTGAAACAATAAAACAATGAATCGAAATGGCACAAAATACCCATGTTATTCATTTAGTTAATATCTGATCACATCCATTATTTAGAAAACAACTTTCTTGGTCGATCAGGGAAACATGTGGATCAATTACAGCAACTATAGTTGTTTGAGAAATTCTTGCCATGCTGTTATCAAAAAGCTAAAACAATTTTCTTACTTGTATACTGTACTATTTTCAATAGGTTTAGAGCTTCCTGGCCAGGCCCTATAAAAATAAATGGATCTTTTCATTCCCTCGTCAAATATGCATATACTTACATACTGTGAGGCTTCTGATCCATTTGATATAATTGTTGAAGATGGAAATCTATATACTGTGAGGCTTTTGATATGTTTAATAGTTATTGGGATTGTGTTAGTGATTCAACTCTTTATGGTGATGACTGGTGAGATGGGCAAATGTTTCTTGTTTTAGTCACATGACACAGGAGATATGTGTGATTTGGTTTCGGTATGTTTAATGAGGGATATCGAAGCAAGTGAGGTAAATTACATTAATTTGGCCACTCATATTTGTTTGAATACATTAATTGGCCACTTCATTTTTTGAAATATATTATGATATCCTCCGGATTTGGTTCAATTAACTAGAAAGATCATCAGTTACTTATGAATAGAATATTTTGTGAGTCAACTATAAAATATCAAAAATATTATTTTTTTATTTATAAATTTGACATTTTGTTAACTTAAAAAAATACATTAAAAAAATAAAAATTTGATATTTCGGAATCAAGTTAGGAGTATTTGGTTCAGCTGTTGGAGATATCTGATAGTTTTTTAAACCTCCAATAGTTGAGTCAAGATATTTGGTAAGACTTTCTAACTAATAGCTGATTTTGATCCCAATTAGCTGATGTTTGAAAAAGTTTCATTTTGTAACTTTTTTCCATCAGCTGTTAACTCATTCAATTTTATTTTTAAATTGGACTATATTAAATTTTATTATTTTTATTATCTTAAGTATATAATTATATGAAATAATTATTTTATTTCCTTATACTTCATATAAAAATATATATAATTCGAATAATATAAATTATATCCATATTGGTAATTTTACATTTTAACAACAGCAGCTCAATTAGTTTTATTAAATACCAATATCAATTAGCTATTAATAAGCCAACAACTACCAACTATTGTTGCATTCAATAATTAAACTAAATAAGGCCTTAATAATATTAAAAAATTTTAGTAATAAGATTAAAAAAAAGACAAATTTGATATTTTGTTTATCTCTCACAATAAAAATAAAAGGAATGACGAAATAGTATATTTAACTTAATTTGAAAGACTTTATAATATATTTCCAAAAACAGAAAAAACTAACTAGTGTTATAATAATTTTCCCAAGCAAGCATTGTCAAACTCTAACCACATTTGCACCAATCTGCTCAAATCCTGCCATAATCATGAATGCTTTATATATATATATATATATATAAAGCATTCGTAAATCAGCTAAAGTTTTCATAATTTATAAATGGATACTTTATATTTATCTGTATGAAAAGTAAGACGGAAAATGCTCTCCTCTATTAATCAATAAGTTATGGTCTTGAATTTTAATTAGAGTCACTTTATGGTACACTTGCATATTTGTATAATGCTGTATAAATAATTGGATTCAGCGTTATATAATATGAATTATTTAAAATCATGCAATTGAATCTATTGAATGTTCATTTTATGATCTGAACTATTCATTTACTATAGCATATTGATACATCCGTTATATTATAAAATGAGCTGTTTAATTATGTTGCATTCACTTCCATATTATTGCATTAAAAATTTAAATGATTATAATGTCAGAGCTTTTGATTTATGGGTAAACTATTCAACTTTTCCTTTTCTTTTAGAATAGAGATCATTGAATCATTTTTCTTCTTCTTCTTCCTTTCTTCTTCCTCTCTATATTAAAATAATGTGAACTTAATTTATTTGAAAATTGAAACAAGAAGATATATACAGTCCCAAGTTTTTTATTATGTTTGTATAGTGTAGTGCATTATAATTTCAGGAAATTGTTCTTGCACTTTTGATTTGTGGGTGACCGTAATCATCCAACCTTTTTCCTGTAATCTATAATATTTTTTAGTACATAATCGCAGAACAGATTTATTAAGTATCTTATCTATATTATTTTCTCCAATTGCACTTAATTTTATTTTTAATATTTTAAAATTTATTTGAAAATTTCAAAAAAAAAATAAATATCACTTAAATGAAAATTAATATGAAATATAATTTAAAAAAAAAAAAAAGGCTAGCTGACACTCCTCATCACACAATTCACCATCCCAATTAATAAAGACCCAAATCATTGGGGCAAAAATGGGGGCCATGTCTTATAATATAGAGATGGGATGCTGATATCAGATAAGGGTGTTTTGAGATGGCAACGGCAACTGTTCAATATGGGCCATTTGCAACAGCATCAATGAACTGCAAATTAAAGGAGTGTTCCTTTTCCAGTTTAATTGTGAATTCAGATACCTAAAAATTCTGGTGAGACTGTTTTTGCCTCCTTTGCCCGTTGACATATAAACTGAAATATCTATGATTTGGGAAAAAAAAGTGCTCTTACTAAAATTGGCACAAATAATTGCAATCATTCAATAATTAAGGGAAAATTAATGGTTGTAATCTCAATAATTACATTCTATAGTTTTGGTAAATTGTTATAAGAGAATTTTGTAGACATTCTATTTTTACTTGATACAATATCCATTTCATTAAAAGTCAAATAGAGGCTTACAATTATGTTGTAGAGATGGAATACAAGCAACCATCCACAAATAAGCAATAATCTCATGTACAAAGTTTTTATAATCATCTAATTCATTAAATTAAATTTATTAATTATCAAATTTACTCTTAATTATTTAAATACAGACAATAATTTGAAGAATTAAATTAAGAGGAAATTTCAACGACTTTTGAATTTCTTTTTAATTTTATTAGCGTTTTTTTTTTGTTTTTTCAGTGTCTACTGTTTTTATTTTTATTTTTACCAATTTGTTTTTTACTTTTTTTTTTTTTAAAGATGTCAATTACGGTATATTTGGCAAAAGTTTTCTTTCAATTAAAAAAGAAATGATATTTTTCTATCTTTTAAATATGAATTAAGAATTTTATTAACTATTATGACCACCACCTATCATTATGCTTGTATTTATTTATTTTTAATTATTATTTAATTAACTTAAATACCAAAGAAAAATATGTAAACTTGTATTTAATTAACTTAATTATCAAAGTAAATCTTGGGATAAACTTTAATTACAAAAAAAAAATTTGTACTTAATTAATTTAATTAAGGTTATTTGCCTCGATAAATCTTTATAGATCTTTGATAATTTTTAGTTGAGAAATTAACTAGATATAAGGTAAAAATTGGATAAATCTTGCATAAATTTTAGGAAAATTTTGGATAACTTCAACTTTTACTAATTTTATAGTAAACCTTAAGTGATATCCTTTAAATCTTGGATAAACCTTGAATGAACATCAGATAAATTTTAGGTAAATTTCGGATAACTTCAATGTTCACTAATTTATGGAAACTAATTCTATGCCTTTCACAATTGTATCTACTCCACTTCTTCTTCTTTCAAAACCAACTATGGAAATACAATAAATTTTCTTTATGAACTTTATCACATTCTAGATGATGAGAAAACCCTCATTACTGATATTCATTTTCTTAATCCTTATGATGCCTATAACAATTCAAAAACTACTTGGACAACCAATATCAGATCTGTCATTTGTAAAACCTCTAAATCTATTAAAGAGTATGTTCATTCCTCCTTTTTTTTTATCATTGCACTATTAAAGCCATTAATGAAAAACAATTTGTTTCTTTAGAAATTCCTCCAGAGTTTCTACCTCTCTAGAAAAAAGATGGATATACCCATATGTATTTTGGAGCTATTCGTCTTGCCTTTTCCTACCATGCAAGAAAAGGATTACCAATGTTTGCTCATCTAGCCTTGCTAGATACTAGATATTTACAGTATCAACATGTTGTAATTGGTACTGTGGAAACATCTCTTAATGCTGGAACAGTATTGTTCACCTTCTATCCAAATTTCAACTTGTCCTTTAAAGATCCTCATGTGCTTTTTGTACTAAAAGTTCAAGTTCAAATTACTAGTGCTCCTCAAGTTATGTCTACAACAACTACAACTCTTCATCACTAGTTGATCTATAGAGTTCATAACCATGCTCTAGATCTTGCAGGTCCTATCTCAAATGAAGCACTATTCATAGTAACGAACACTCAGAGAGTTCCTACTTGTGTTCATATTCCTAGACAGATCTCTAGAGAAGAATTGGTAAAATTGTTACTTGATACTTAGGTAACAAACTATGAAAAAATTCATAGTACTTCCTAACCAGTTCAAAATCTAGAATCTTGTTTTCACAAAAAGGCATACGATACTGTTAAGACAAAGTTTATTCGAACCATAGATCCAAGCACCAGCTCTTCCTCTATTTTCTCCACACAATTTATGATCCAGACATGTGAACAAGAGGAAGGTTTATGAATAACAAGCTTTAAAACTGATGGAAAGCCAGTTTATGCCATGTACTAGGGAAAACATAAAGTTTTAGATATTGATTGTTATTGTGAAGATTGTATATAAGATGCTCTATATGAGAGCAATGAAGATGACTCTTCATCAAGGAGAAAGAAAAAGAAACAAGGAAAACCTGAAAGGATAATTAGGCAACGATATGATGATAATGATCTATATGTTGGCATACTTGGTAAACCCTTTAGAAAGTATGACTTTATTGTCAACTATTCCGAACCAAAATCTTTCATATAAAAAATGGCTACTCCTATAAATCCAGATTGGGATGATTCCCCAAAACCATCACCACTTGCTCCAAAGCTTCTATCTCTTGCTCTATCACTTCCCATTTACAACAAAGGATTACAGTGAATCAAGAAGCATAAGCCTAAATGGGTTCTAAAACTTATTAAAGCTCTTCTCGTTCAAACTTTCGTTTCCTCAATCTTTATGTTCCAACCAACCGAAGAAGATTTTCCTTCTTTACAAGAAAGTATAGTGGATCCAGTGAAGCAAGTCAAACAAACTCCCTATATTCGTTCCTCTAGTTTGAATGCACAAGGAAGACATAGAGAAATTACAGTGGGAGAATCTATTCTTAACTGGCAAATTGAAAATGCCTTGGCACAAAATTCTACTTTACATATGATTGAGACTAAGGTCGATATTGTTTCCAATAAAGTCGATATGGTAGAATCAATTATGAAAAGCTACTACAATTTCCAATATGAATTCATGTTCAAACTTCAAAAACAGATTATGAGCCTTCATACTGATTTAGAGCAAATGATTTAGAATCAACTATCTAATCCCGTTTTTTAGCAGAAATAGGAAGAAATAATGAAGTTGAAGTAACAACTTTCTCAAGTAGAAAGAGATTCGCATATCAAAACTCCATTTAACCCTTTTGCCTTTACCAACACCTTACCTTTGCCTGAAACAACAACTATTCCAACCCTAATTCAACCAAATGTTGACCTTATCCTCCTCCAATATGAAAACTTTCAAAAGATGCTCATAGCTCAAACTACTAAACCTAGACCACTAAAGAAAAAACAAATTGTTTCTATTTCCACTCCTTCAACCATGCCACCAACCACAACTTAAAGGCCAGGAAAAGAACCTGAAACATAACCTCTAAGTCATCTCTTCCAAGATTTCTAAGATTCATACTAGTAAATGATCCAAGAACCTTCACAGCTAAGTCCACTTACCTCTCTTCTCTAAACTATTCAACCCTCAGATTCTACCTTAGAGAAATTTGATGAATCTTCTATTGATAATGCTACTATTGCTTCATTAGCCAACACTATTGAGTCAGTAACTTTCTCAATTCCATCCATCAAAATTGCAAACCCACCAGGATAAACTTCTACTGCGTAATCTACTGCTACTGATCCTACAGAGCATTACTATAGAAATTTTTTGATGAAGAAATGTCTAAGGAAACTTGTCATATGGAATAGAAGGAAGCTAAAGGTCAGCCTACCGATATTCCTTGGTTTACAATGGATGATGTTCCTCGTCACCAATTAAGGAATAGACTATTAGAAATGCTAGCCAGGATGGAGACTAGAGATCAAGCTGGAATATCTATCCCATATATTCTTCAAGAATTTACCACCAAATTCGTTGGAAGCTTAAAAGAATAGTGGTTATGAACTCCTGAATACAAAAAGATACAATTTCATCTACTCAATTTCCTTATTAATGGCCTTTGGCATATTGAAAATGAGTTTATTGAAAGTACAACAGATCATACTGAAACAGTTCAAGTGGAATTCTTTCAATTAAAATGTTGTTCCTTATGAAGAAAGGATATGGATAATCATTATCAAAGAGTATGCTCTCGATACTACCAATTGGGAGTTGGAGATTTTAATTTAAAACAACAATTTATCTCCTCAATACCAGAAGAACTAAGTAGGGCAACTCTTAGATATTTCAAAAAATAGGGAATAAATTTAAAAGACTTATCCTTATCTCAAATATATCAAAAAATACTTATAGTCCTTTAAGAATTATATGCAACAAGGAAACAAGTTAGGGAAGCTTTGCATTGGATAAATAAGAAAAACATGGATTCTCTATGTTACCGATCAGATCTCCAAATTAATTGTGTTAGTTAAAAGGATTGTGGTTGCAAGCATTGCAAGAAGAAAAAATATTTTAAAAAGTATAAACAGTCCTTTTCTCAGCCTCATAGACGGAAAACATTCAAATTCTTTAGAAAGAAGCAAAGGAGATTTAAACAAACTAATTATTGTTATCTCTGTGGGGTAAAAGGACATTTTACCAAAAAAATGTCCAAACAGACCAAAACATGTTGTTCAGTTGATACAACAGATTCAAGACCAATATGATTTTGATCTTGAAGAAGCAGATATGGAATCCTTATTATCTAAAGAAGATGATCTTTCACATGATTCCTTCATTGGAATCAGTAATGAAGATAGTGAATCAGATCAAACTAGCTGTGTTGAAAGTTACACATATTGCATTCACAAATGTACAAGCCCATTATGGACCAAACCTGAGTTTTTCATTTCTCTACCTTTCAAACAAAAAGAAAATGTTAATCCTACAAAGGCTACTCACTCTGGAATAAATCTAGAAAATCAAGTCTTAGCAGTACGAGAATGTTCACAATTATTGCAAGAAGGATTAATTGAACCAACTAAGTCTGATTGAGCATGTCAGACTTTTTATGTTGATAAAAGATCTTAGCAATTTTGTGGTAAGGAGAGGGTTGTAATTGATTATAAGCTTTTGAATCACTTTTTGAAGGATGACAAATTCTCTCTGCCAAAAATCTCCTATTTATTTACCTTTCTAAATGATGCAAAGATTTTTTCAAAGTTTGATCTTAAGTCTAGATTTTGTATTTCAAATCACCATTATCAATAAACAGTCATGCCTTTCGGATGAAAGGTGGCCTCTTCTCTTTTTTAGAAGACGATGACACGTATCTATAGACTTTATTAGAATGACCTTCAAAGATGACACTTATTAGCCTTATCAGCATATCGGAAAGGAATTGCTACAATTCCCTGATATAGACCTATCTGTAAAGCATATTCAACAGTTCCTTAGCGTGGCAAATTATGTCAGAGATTTTATTCCAAAGTTTACCAAGTGGGCTTATCCTTTGAGGCAACTTTTGAAAAAGAAACCTCCATCATGGACATATGTGCAAACACATGTTATAAAGAAAATAAAGGAGATATTTTTAGATCTTCCTCATTTACATATACTGACAAGGGGGAAAAGAATTCTCTAGATAGATGCAAGTGATGAATACTTGGGAGCAATTCTTTTAAAATAAAAAGATGGAATCAAAAGAATCTATGCATATGCAAGTGGCAGGTTTAAGGACTCTGGTTGTCATTACCATTCAATTTTCAAAAAAATCTTAGCAGTTAAGAATGGTTTCAAAAAATTTGAATTTCACCTAATAGGACACAATTTTCTTGTCCTAATTGACTGCTCATCTTTTCCAAAGATGCTTGAATTCAAAGGAAAATATGTCTTACACTCTCAGCTGCTTAGGCGGAGTGAATAGTTTTCTAAATTCTCCTTCACAGTCCAGCATATAAAAAGAGATCAAAACTTGATTCCTGATTTTCTATTAAGGCCTCTTCAAAAACAAAAGCCAGTCTCTCTAATAACCTCAATTCAGACAATTCCATTGATCTTTATGATACAAGAATAACAAACTGAGAAAATGCTTTTTGCCCAATACTCAGCCATTAGACAATATGGGAAAGCGTTCATTCAACCAGAGGTGTTCAATCCTCAATCCCCATTTATGGAAGTTTTCAAATTACCAATTAAAGGTCATTTCTATAATGAAAGCCTTTATATGCTTTGATATCTTTGCTCAATGCATTTTATGGCATTTAAGTTCTCTCCCCTGATATGGTATAACTTACTGGCAGCACAGGAGTTACTAGAAAACTTCAGGAGATTTTTAAGTTGGTTCCAGCCTTTAGAGTTTGGAAATAATTCTTCTTCAAAGTTCTCCATGATAACTGGAGTGTCGATATTCCAGCTAAGAAAGTCCATGCCATTGTCTTTCTTAAGTGGTATGAGTATTATTCTCTTTTTGAGATATACTAGACTTTTTCTTACTCTTTATGAAGTAACTGCGACAGATATCCAATAGGGGTCAGGGAATTTCAAAGAATAGTGGTAGCCAAGAATGCTTATACCTCCAAATCAATATGGCCTTGTTATGAGAAAGATGCTCCTTAGGAAGAAATACCAACAGAGCATAAGCTCCAAATAGAAGAAGCCAAGCAGGCTAGTATGACAATAAAGTCTTCTTACAATGATGCAACTACTAGACCCTCCTCTGCTAGACCTTCTAATGATGTTACTGTTGGACCCTCTCCACTGCAAAACCCTCAAATTCTGCCAGGCCATTCTTATCCTTATCCACTCATGCTCCTCGATCCTTGTCCACTTTTTATGATTCTGATGATAGTGATAACTATATAAATTTGTCTCCTAGTCATGAACTTACACGTGGAAAAGATAATCAATCTTTTCTTTTGAAGAAGTCTGTATTAATGTGTGGCAGTGTGTTTACTTTTTTAGTACTTATTACTTTATAAGCTAACAAGCTTATCTTCTTTGTCAGCTTATGTATAATTATGTTTTGACTGCATTTGTGTGCTAGCAGGAGATGCCATCTTTAGCTTTGTATTTCTCCTATATAAGGAGAAGTTATCTATGGGTGTAAATAAGCTTAAAAAAAAGAAATAAAATCTCTTTGATGAGTTTATTCAAACATGAATTTCTAAAACCCTTATATCTCTAACCTAGGCCTTAAACTTCTATATTATTATCTCCTTCTTAAATATTTGCCATGTTCGAGAAACATTCCAGACCTCTCATCAGCGAAAAGGAACGAAAAAAGGCAGGAGGTAGTAAAAATAGTTAAAGTAACCAAGTAAAAGGATCTTTACGGTAACAGAACCTAGTTCATATTTTTTATAGGAGGTAATATATATAGTTATATTCTAACTAAGATTAGAGAAGTGTTATCTTCAACTTTCATTAATTTTATGATAAATCTTGAATAAATTTCAAGTAAATCTTTGGTTAAATTTGGTTGATCCTTTAGTAACTTCAATTTTCACTAATTTTTTTGGTAAATCTTGGGTAAACTTTGTTTAACTTCAATTTTTTTTTAATTTTCTAGTAAATTTTGGGTCAAACTCGAATAAATCTTGAATAAATCTTAAATAAACATTTGGTAACTTTAATTTTCATTAATTTTCTCGTAAATATTGAGTAAATTTTGGGTAAATTTTAGGTAAACATTGTTTAACTTCAACTTTCATTAATTTTCTAATAAATCTTGAGTAAAATTTGGAAAAATCTTATATAACTTCATATTTTATTAATTTTCTTGTGAATATTAGATAACTCTCTAATAAATCTTGGATAAACTTTTGATAAACATTGAGTTTCAGTATTTTTATAATATTTTTAGATTTTTTTCACATTTTTGAAAAAATAATTTAGCATTTTTTATATTTTTGAATAAAACTTTAAAAAACAATATTTTTGTAAAAATTCCTTAAACTAATTTGAAGTTTGATAGATAAATAGAAACACTCGATTAAACAAAAGTTTCTATTTTTTTCCCTTTAATATTAGGTTAAATTATAAAAAAATTATAAAATTTGCACTTTATCATAGTTATGACCAATTATTTAAAAATTTGAGTTTAATTATAAGTATTTTAAGTTTTGTAACAAATTTTATCTCGAATAGATTGTACTTCATTCTGTGTTTACGTGGTAATAACATAGAAAAATATTAAAAATATAAAACAATAACATGGAAAATACAGTGAAGTTGATGTGAAAAAAATTATTACATATGTATATAAACAAATACAGTATCGTTTTGCACATCAAATTACTCACATTTAAACGAAAACGACGTCATTTGACTAAGAGAGATAAATTATGTTATAACAAGATCTATTATGAGAGAGTGTCAATTTTGATAAGGTAATTCATGTATCTATTGTAATAAATATGGTTTTCAAAACGATGTCGTTTTGGTTTTTATATCCATGTGACAATTTTTTCCACATTAGTTCTACTGTATTTTCCGTGTCATTATTTTATATTTTTAATGTTTTTTATATTATCACCACATAAGCTTGAAGTGAGGTATAATCCAATCCAAAACAAGATTTATTATAAAATTTAAGTACCTAAAATTAAATTCAAAATTTTAAAAAATTGATTAATAAAGTATAAATTTCATTATTATTATTAGCATTAGTATTATAGAGAAAAGTCGTCATCCACCGCCATGGAATGCCACCGATGTGCATATTCGGAGTTCAGATTTTGTAGAGCATGATTAACTCCTTGTAAATTGAATTGGAAAAGGAGATGTGCCAACCAATACAAACTTATATGGATAATTAGCAAGTTTTTAATATTATAAGCTTCTAAAATATGAAAATAAAGAGAAATAATTTTAAAAGAACTAAAAATTCTAATGGATCCCATTTATATTATTTTATAATAAAATTGATATTATTTTAATAATTAATAGTAATTGATATGTAAATAATTGATGTAATAAAATTAAAATAATTATTAAAATTAATATAAATATAAATGTTATTAAAATATTTAAAATAATTAATATATAGTTAATAATATTTAATTTTAAAATATAATTATGTATTTTAATTAAAATAATTATAATTAGTGATAAAATTTAATTTATTTGACAATAAAAAGAATATAACATTTTAATTGTTAATATTAAATATAATATATTAAAATATTAATTAAATTCTATAAATTGAAATTTATATTAATTGTAATAATAAAATATATTTAAAAATGCATTTAAAATTTTAATGATAGAGCAATGGACCATTATTCAATATTATTTACAATTGTTAACCAACTTAATTATGCTCTCATAATTGAAGCGGGCGTTTGGTTTGGCCTCGAAGATATCAATGCAACACCAGATTAGTCTTGTCTATTCGTCACTCCTACTTAATGCCTGTATGTTACGTGGTTTTTATTGTCTGTTCTCAGCTTCATCTTTCACTTCATAGTTTCTATATACCAATGGCATAATGTGGAATTTATGTACAACTTTTTTAAGCATAGGATAAAAATTTTCATATAAGCACGACTACAGACGAGCATAGTTTATAAGTTCAACCAGGGGTAATATAATAATTTCGTAGTTGCAGTCCACAATACGAGGCACGTAACTATAAATAACGGCAGCTGAATGTTTCTTCGTTCAAATTTTTCCTCCTCGGTACTTCAAGAGGGGAGTTAGAATCATAAACCGCCTGTCAACTCAGTGAGTCTGGGAGAATCCGCCGAGACTATTCGTCCGGCCCGATCGAAATTGGAAGAACCGGTGAAGACACTAGCTGAAGATGGATTTAGACATGGAATCCATGGCTGTAGTGATCGGGGTTTCGGTGCCGGTGCTGCGCTTCTTACTTTGTTTCGTGGCGACTATTCCAGTGAGTTTCATCCACCGATTCATCCCTGGTACATTTGGGAAGCACTTATATGCGGCCGGCTCTGGGTTTTTACTTCTGTATCTCTCTTTCGGATTCTCTTCGATTCTCCATTTTTTGGTGCCTATGCTGTTGGGTTACGGTTCCATGCTTCTGTTTCGCTCTCACTGTGGAATCCTAACATTTATTTTAGGATTTGCCTATCTCATTGGCTGGTACGTGTTTAATTTGAATTTTTTTGAAACAAACGACCTTTAAATTCAGTGGAGTTTGGTTAGTCTCTACATTCAATGGGGTTTCATGTTTTATGAGCGTTGTGTGTTGGTGATAGTGCTTGATTTGGCGAGTTCATCGTGTTAATTGGCAATTGCTATAAGGAACTTGGTTGCTTTATTTATTAAAACTGTTTTAGCAAGATTTTTCTTTGAGGGGGGTTTTTGTGCGTTACTCACTTTAGAAAAACAGAGGGAAAAAGAATGCTGGATTATAAGTTTCCAGTCGGTTTCCATTTGGAGTCTACATTAGGGAGGATGCACAGGTAGATGTTTGTTTTCGTTTATGGTTCTTAGATACATTTTTTTTTTTCTGTTACATTCTGAACAATATTTCACGTTTTGGAATCAAACATAACTAAACAAATCAGCGTTCTTGAAAAAATGGGCTTTTATTTCAGAAATCTTGACTGCTGGTATACATTTGTAGCCATGTGTATTACATGAGTGGAGATGCATGGAAGGAAGGAGGAATTGATTCTACTGGTAAGCACGATATAGCCTTGAATTATAGCTTACAAAGTGAAATAATGATTATGCTACTATTACTATCTATAATGATCGTAATAGTGTTTGTATAGTTTCCTAAGACTATTGGCTGTTGCATCATACAATGTTCTTTTTTTAGGGGCCTTGATGGTGTTAACTCTGAAAGTCATATCATGTGCAATAAATTACAATGATGGATTGTTGAAAGAGGAGGAATTACGGGAGACTCAGAAGAAAAACCGGCTGATTAAATTACCCTCGTTGGTTGAGTACTTTGGTTACTGCCTCTGCTGTGGTAGCCACTTTGCTGGTCCTGTTTTTGAAGTGAAGGACTATCTTGAGTGGACTGAAAGGAAGGGGGTCAGTTTTATTATGTTTGCTTCTGCTTGTATGGATATATGGGTTGACTAGGTGGTCAGTAATTAACTACCTCTAAGCTGAAGTTGATAGAGTTTTCTGAGCTTTGTTAATGCATGTTTGCAGATATGGGCTTATACAGAGGGACGACCATTACCATCACCTTTTGGGGCAACAATTCGTGCTCTTCTTCAAGCTGCTTTTTGCATGGGCATGTATCTATACCTTGTGCCCCACTGTCCCTTGTCCCGGTTCGCTGACCCTGTGTACCAAGAATGGGGCTTTTGGAAACGGTTGAGTTACCAATATCTGACAGGGTTTACAGCACGGTGGAAATACTATTTCATCTGGTCAATCTCTGAGGCGTCTATTATTATATCTGGCCTGGGTTTTAGTGGTTGGACAAATACTTCTCCACCAAAGCCAAGATGGGATCGTGCTAAAAATGTTTATATTTTAGCAAATGAGTTTCCTAAGAGTTCGGTTGAGTTGCCACTTGCGTGGAATATTCATGTCAGCACCTGGCTTCGCCATTGTGAGTTTATCAGCTTCTTCAAATTTTAAGTCATTCTTTCATCTTAAATCTGAGTTCTATTACTAGAATTTACAGACATTTTAAAAAGTATTAAGCCAAAACACTGACTAACCTATTTCATGTGAGAAAATCCAAACTCAGCTTTCATTTGAATATCTGGGTCTATTTTTGTGCCATGTGTAGAATACATTGGTGTGGACCTTAATTTCTTAACATGTTTTATTCAAGTTTTCTATTTTCATTCAGTCATTCTCTTGGCTGATTGTTGATCACTACTAAGTCTACTTTGATGAACCAATTGATAATTGCTCTATTGCGTAGAAGTGCTTCGAGTTCAAGACCAGTTAAGACTTGTGGCTCACTCAGATCAGGGATTGTGCTTGCTTCAGTTTTATCTGAACATTTTCTTTGATATAAGAATGCAGTACAATCTCAAAGCAACATATAGTTATGTAATGCATTAACTTTATGATTGGTATTTGTGCTATAGATGTTTATGATAGACTTGTTCAGAAGGGAACGAAACCTGGATTCTTCCAGTTGCTGGCTACTCAGACTACCAGTGCTGTTTGGCATGTGAGTACAATTGTTGTGCTGCTTTATATTCACTCTATTGTCTCTTGTCTAGTCATATCCCGATTTTTTACTTATTAAAAGTTCATGACAAACAAGATAATGGGTCGTTTATAAGTGCGTAGATATGTTATCCTGGTAAATTATCACTAATAAGCTTGAATGATTATCTAGGATTGTATTTAACATCCCTTAATCCTTGTAAACCAACCCCCGCCCCTCTTCGCCTTTTCAATATAATTGTTTGGATGTAGTTTTGGCTTCTGGTCTGCTGCATAATCTGTCCCTGCATTACATATTGCAGCTTCTAACTCAGTCTTCTCTTGTACTCGCTGCACACTTAAGTTTGTGGCATTTTCCAGTAGTCTTCTCAGCATATAAAAGCATTGCATTCTCTGTGTCCTCTTTATGATCTGTCCCTGCATTACATATCACAGCTTCTTAATCAGTCTTTTTTTATACTCACTGCACACTTAAGTTTGTGGCATTTTGCAGTATTCTCTGCAAATATACTTACAAGCATTCCACTAGTTCTCTCTGTCCTCTTAAGTCTTACTGATCTGTTTTGCCATATTGCTTTCTGTCAATTTAACTTTTGCATGAAGACTTACTGCTTTTTTTTTTTTTTCATTTGCCAATCACAGGGATTATATCCTGGATACATCATATTCTTTGTCCAGTCGGCATTAATTATTGCTGGTTCAAGAGGTATTGATAAGGATGCCCCTCTTTTCTGAAACTTCTATTTTTGTTTTTTTTTTTATTTGTTCAGGTAGTTTATGTCCAAAGAAAATTGGGAATGCTGGCTAACTTCTTTCTCCCCATCTCTCTGAGCAGTCATATACAGATGGCAGCAAGCTATACCTGCAAATTTGGTTCCACTCAAGCAGATGCTAGGGTTCATGAGCTTTGCATACACAGTTCTAACTCTAAATTGCTCCGTTATTGGTTTCATGGTTAGCTCTTCTTCTTAGTGACAACAACTGTTTCAGCAAAAGATTGATGTATATATTTTTCTAAAGCTCTCAAATTTTCCTCCTCTGAAACACAGGTATTAAGCTTGCATGAAGCAATTGCTGCATACAGTAGCGTATATTACGTTGGCACTGTTCTGCCCATAGTGTTGATCATCCTCGGCCACATAATTAAACCATCAAAGCCTGCCAGGTCTGAAGCTCAGAAGGCAGAGTGAATTAGAAACTGGTTCCTTTCTTCTCCATGAAGTGCTTGCAATGGGGTCAGGAGCAGATAAGTAGAAGTTTCCAGAGCTGTTATCTTGTAGCATTTTCTAGTTTTTTTTTTCCTTCAGAAATTGTTACTTTTGGCCTTCCATGTAACGTAATCTCAAGTTTTGCTTACTATCAGTTAGGAGCCCTTTGATTTTGTGTGCAATCGTAGCATGTTAAAGTTGCAAACAGGGATCTGAAATAAATGCACTGATTCAAGCGAGTGTGTCGGCTGACAGGGGAATCATTTTATTATTTGGATTGATGGGAGTTTTAGGTCTCAGTACATTTCAAAAATTTTTAATTTTACTAAAATATGCAATCAAATATTGTATGACATAAAAACACAATTTTCATGTTAATTTTAAGCATTTATCCATAATTTTTAATAAAACAAATTTTGTAACATTTATAGATAAAATCCATTTTACCAAAATCATCCAATGATTTAAAGAACAAAATGGAAAAATAAAAGGATTAAGACAAATATTTTATTACAGAGATCACCAAGGTGTAAATTAAGCAAAAAGATCAAAAACTTTGTTTGCGTTGATGAAACTCTTTTTGCTAGTCTCAGATGTATGATCACAAATTTTTTTTTCTGGCAAATTTAAAAGCTAATAAAATTTTAAGAGTTTTTCCTCAATATTTTATTTCAATGCTCATACCATATGAGAAAAAAAAAAATTTTGAAATAAAAATAAAATTTTTGCACCAAAGGAATTTGAAGAACCGGAGAGAGTTAAATAATTAAGAAAAAAATGAAAGAAGAAATAAGAGGATTAAGGAGAAGAAGTTGCCACAAAAACATTTTTTTCAACCTCATTAAATGAGGTTGGTGACCAAATTTAATTTATGATACAATAATAGTGTAACAATTGCATAACTAATTTTCTAGCTATCATCATTAATCATAGAATCAATCTTCTCTTCTATAATTATGTGGTAATTACTTTAATGTACCACTATAATTAATTTAATTTAATTAACAATTTAATTAAATTATTATAATTTTAATTAACATTTTAATTAAAATTATAAATAAGAGAAATATTTAAAATTAATCAACATTAATTTTAACTCAAAAATATATGTGATCATTTCTAATTTAATTCTCAATTAAATTACTCCACACATTTTTATATGGACTAGATTAATAAAGTATTTTTGGGTGTGACTTATAAGGTCAATAATTTTATCAGAATTGAAATATAATATTAACTCCTTAATATTATATCGGACACAATTTCCGAATTTCTCGTATACCCGGATATATTAAATATCCTTCCGGAATTCTCCTTTTAATTACCGATAAAATCAGAAATATTATTTTAGCCTCTAAATCATAATATTAAGTCCTTTCGTTATGATCCCGACATTGATTAGGGTCATAGCATGTCAAATCCTATTAGTCAATATTCTAATGAGTGATAATTTGCGTTCTGATTAAAATAACACTTATCATTATTAATCTAATTAATAATTCAATCTTATATTGAATAAGTCATATTTCTCCTGGCCAGGAATTTATTTTATCAGAACCAAAATATCAACTCCATTAGGATCTTGCCCTGGTGCTACAGGGTAACGAGTCCTACTATTGGTAATCTCATGTCTCACTACAACAGTTTCAATAATATTTAATTCAAGAGTTTCAATAAAGAAAAATATTTAGATCAATAAATA